>CM070634.1:24878212-25152558 GCA_036346255.1 Ampelocalamus luodianensis | reverse complement strand
CCAAGTGGAAATCCGCCCGTCACTGTTAACAATGTTAACCAGGGGTTATCTGCTTTCATTGTGGTCGTCAGGGCATTATGCCAACAAGTGTGTGGCAAAGCAGCAGGATTGCCTCTGTTCGACCATATCCAACCCTGTTCGCCCAGCCCCTTCGCGAGGCCCCTATTAAAGCGATCGGCTCGGTCAGTGGGCATGTGAACCGGATCAACTGCTGAAGAAGCGGTGATACACACAGAAGTTGTTATGGGTATGCTCCTAGTTAATTTCGGTCCACTCTCTGTTTTATTTGACTCTGGAGCATCTCATTCTTTTATTAACAATTATTTTGCTTATTCAACACGATTAGACATGAATACCCTCCAACCACCTTTTATTATTCAATCACTGGTCGGTCTTTAAAACCGATCAGATTTGTTAATGAGGTCAACATAACAATCCTTGGAGTAAGGTTTTTAGCAAATCTAATTGTGATTGACTCTAAAGGGTTGGATGTCATTTTGGTATGGATTGGTTGTCCAGAACGAGGGCCAAATCAATTGTTCCCAACGGTCTATTTCTATGACCAATGCGAGCGGCATTCAAGTTGTTTACCATTCCAAAACAATTGGCTCTCATCTTTGTGCTCACCAAGTTGATACCACTCCTTCTTTGGATCGGTACCAATTGTGCGTGAGTATGTTGATGTCTTTCTGAATACCTTCGGTTTACCACGGATCGGGAAGTGGAGTTCGTGATTGAACTAGTTCACAGAGCTGCTCCGATATCCGAGAGTCCTTATCGAATGCTGTCAGCGAGTTGGCTGAATTGAAGAAGCAACTCGGAGAATTGCTTGACAAAGGTTTCATTCGTAGAGTTCCTCACCTTGGGGATGCCGGCAATCTTTGTTAAGAAGAAAGACAACACTTTACGGATGTGTGTGGATTACCGTCAGTTAAATGAGGTCACTACCAAGAACAAATATCCTCTACCTCGAATTGATGATCTTTTTGATCGGTTGGTTTGGTGCCGCGTCTTTTCAAAGATTGATTTGCGGTCGGGCTATCATCAAATCAAGGTTAAGTGAGGACATTCCTAAGGCAGCTTTCTCTACTCGTTATGGTTTATCGAGTATCTTGTTATGTCCTTTGGTGCGACCAATGCTCGACTTATTTCATGAATCTTATGAATTCGGTGTTCATGGAATTCTTGGATAAGTTCGTTATCGTGTTCATTGGCGACATTCTTATTTATTCAAGTCGATGAAGACCATGAACAACATTTGAGGCTTGTCTTTGAAACACTTAGTCGGCATCGACTATATGCTAAGTTCGACAAATGTGCTTTACGCTCAGAGAGGTTGCATTTTGGGGCATGTATTATCCGAAGGAGGTATCATTTGTCGATCCAAGCAAGGTACAAGATGTACTAAATTGGAAGCCTCCCAAGAATGTCCCAGAGATTCGGAGTTTTCTTGGACTTGCGGGCTATTACAGTAGGTTCATTGAAAATTTCTCCAAGATTTCTAGACCTTTGACTCAGCTCTTGCGAGAAAGGAAGAAATTTGAATGGTTGACCAAGTGTGAAGAGAGTTTTGGCTTTTGAGAACTCTCTTGACTAAAGCTCGATTCTTACTCTTAGGATGTTCTTAAGAGCTTCGATATTTATTGCGATGCATCTCGCCATGGACTTGGTTGTGTGCTTATGCAAGAAGGCGAGTTGTGGCATATGCATCCGGCGATTGCGCCCTCATGAAGTTAATTATCCTACTCATGATTTGGAATTGTTGCCGTGGTCCATGCATTAAAGATTTGGCGACATTACCTCCTTGTGTCGTTGTGAGATCTACACCGATCATAAAAGCACGAAGTACATATTCACTCAATCGATTTGAATATGAGACAAAGAAGATGGCTTGAACGATCAAGGACTCGACATGGGTATTCATTATCATCTGGTAAAGCCAATGTTGTGGCGGATGCTTTAAGTAGAAAGTCACAATGCAGTTGCATATTTTCTCTACACAGAAAAGACTTGTGTCTTGATTTCCGGCGCCTAAGTCTTGAATTGGTAGGAGCGGGTTTCCTCATTTGCATTACATGTGGAGCCAACATTAGAATCTCGGTTACGGAGGCCCAGAACAAGCGATCTTAAGGTAGCGAAATCAAGGGAATATGAAGCGAGCAAAGCCAGCGAGTTTACGAAGATGGTGTGGTATGATTCGATATCATAATCGTTTGGTAGTACCGTGATCCTCATCTAAAGTCTAATTCTTAGAGGCTCATAATTCCAAGTTTTCTTTGCATCACAGAGTACCAAGATGTACGGGATTTAAAGAAAATATTTTAGTAGAGCCAAATGAAGAGGCAAATTGCTCGGTATGTTCTTTGAATGTGATATTTGCCAAAGGGTTAAAAGCTGAACATCTGAAGCCAGTGGTACCCTTGGCCTTTGCCTATTCCACAATGGAAGTGGGAAGAGATCGGTATGGATTTAGTTCTTGGTCTTCCCAAGACTTCCAAGGGATCGATGCCATTTGGGTGATCACCGATCGTTTAACTAAAGTGGCTCATTTTATTCGGTCAGGACCGATTTCAATGGCAAGCAATTAGCGAGCTTTATATTGCTAGAATTGTTTGTCTTCATGGTGTTCCTAAAGTCATTGTTTCGACCGTGGTCCTCGGTTTACTTCCATTTTTGAATAGCCTTCATCGAGGCTATGGGGTGAACTCTCTTTCGATCTTGCTTACCATCCTCAAACCGGTGGTCAAGCCGAAAGAGTGAACCAAGTAATGGAAGATCTTCTTGAGCCTATGTGCTATCTTATAGCAAAGGCGGGAGAAATCTTTGCCATATGTGGAATTTTCCTACAATAATAGCTACCAAGCAAGTATTCAAATGTCACCTTTTGAAGCCTTGTATGGGAGAGCTTGTGAGACTCCATTGAATTGGTAAAGTGCGGTGAAAGGTCATTCTATGGTCGGACTTGGTGAAGGAAGCGAGAAGAGCAAGTTAAATGCGATTCGAGATTGTTTGAAAAGCGCATCTCGTCGGAAGAGCTATCTTGATCATCGCCGTCGTGAGTTGAGCTTTGAGGTGGATGACCATGTCTATCTTAAAGTGTCACCCATGAAGGGTACTCATCGTTTTGGTGAAAGGAAAGCTCGCACCTCGTTATATCGGACCCTTCGAATCATTGCCAAGCGGGTAGTAGCTTACCAATTGGAACTACGAATCACTTCGATTGCATGATACTTTTCATGTGTCTCAATTAAAGAAATGCCTTCGTGTTCCTATTGAGGCAGCTGCGCTATGAGCATCTTGATCTCAACGATCTTTCATATCAAGAGCAACGATGCGTATCCTGGACACAATGGAGCGCGGACAAGAAATCGTCTTGTCAAGTTCTTAAAAATTCGATGGGCTAATCATTCGAGGATGAAGCCACTTGGGAGCGAAGATCGATGCGGATCGAGCACCCCCATCTTTTGTTGTTTAGTACTTTCCTTTGAATCAAGAAAGGAAAGTTTAAACAAACCAATGTAAACAAAGATGTAATAATAACACTATGTTGTTATGTAAGGTACTTCTTTGTTATCTTTAAAGAAATCAAAACAACGGATGTTGAATTTCCTCATAATTCATTTCCATTTCACTTCTTCTGATCTTAACTTGTTCCAAATCTAGGGGCGAGATTTTCTTAAGAGGATAGGTTTGTAACAGCCCCAAGTTTATAAACAGTAATAAAATGCTTTATGAGCAGTAATGAGATCTTGTTCATAGCATTCTTTATTCATGTTTACACTTTAGGCGACATGTTACAAGTTAAAACCTTCCTTTGTAGTCAAAACCCTAAAGAACCATTCAAAGTCTTAAGGGATACAAGATAAAACTTGTATTATGACTGGGAAGTATTTTTATTAAAGCCTAGATAAATTATCTTGACTAAAAATATTTTTGTTGCATTTTTAGAAATTATTTGGGCTTAAAGAAAAATTTATTGTCTTTAAATAAATATTTTGATTGAAATAAATATTTATGTATTTTTATTAAGTGAAAATGCGGTTTATAAAATTTATCTGGAAATATATCATCGATGATTACAGTAAAAATTTCATGAATTTATGAATTTATTTGCTATTTTTAAAAGCCAGTCAAACCTTTTACAAATTTGAATAGGATTGGGTCAACTAAAGCGGTCTAAACCTAACCTAGTCCGTAGCGACTACGCACCTTCGTGGTTGGGTCCAACCCGATCTATTTGGTCCGGCCGATCACGTTCCAACGCAAGCCCGAACTCCACGATTGATACAAGCGTTGATCTTCAATCGAGCGGCGAAGCTATAACACTCAGAAAGTCGTCCACGTATGCATTTTAATCTCTGCCGTTGGATCTTGATCTAACGGCGAGGTTAGTGTGTGTCGGACAACTCGGATCCATGTTCAATCTCCACCGTTCGTTTCCAATCCAACCGTGGCGTCCTTTTCGTTTTAAACCTAAAGCGCTTTTATCTCGTAGTTAGATTCAAATCCTCGGCTTTTCCGTTTCTCGCGTGTTATTAAAGCCCGCACTCCTGCGGACCGTTGGATCTTCATCGTGTGGCCCAGATTAGTGTATGCATTCGGACGACTGCGGATCCCGCTGTCGTGGCCGTCCATCCTTGATCTAACGGTATTGCTTATTTCAATTTGAAATCGAGGCGCGTTTATGCGGGCCTTTGGATTTCAATCTCGTCACTCCTTTTTGACCGTGGGCCTCTAAAGCCCAAAATCGGTGGATCGTTGGATTTCAATCGTGCGGTCCATATGAGTGTATGCTGTCGGACCATCGGTTCAACTTTCCATCGGCCGTAGAAATCAAATCCAACGGTGTTGCGCCATTGTATCCAAAGGAGGTGGCGTGTATTCTTTTAGTGGACGTTGGATTTCAATCCAGCGTCCAGATTAAAGTGGACCTCCATGATTCCTTTAAAGCTCCGTTCTAATCCCGATAGGTAGATCTAGATCGTGCGGTCCATATTAAATGATACCGATTCAAATCATTTAATCTCTCTATTTATCGTAGCGCCCATTTCCAAGCGGACGGTGACATTTGTTTGAGCCTTACGAGATGCGCGGTGAGAATGACAATGGGGCCCACATATCAGTTGGATCTTATCTTCTTCCCTCTCTCTCTCAGCGCGCAGATCTCTGTGTAAACAGAGGAGAGGATTTATCCCAAAGTTTTTGCAACTAATTTTTGGGATAATTGGCCTAAATGGACACCTCATCAACTCTAGATCATTCCCTTTTGCTCTGTAGCTCAACATCCATATATAAACCCTAGCCTTTTGAGTCTGCGACCATTGTTGACCAAGCGGCTCATCCTCCATTGTTAGCCAAAGGAGTTCTTGCTCTTGTTCCTTTTGCTTATCCATCCTAAACTCAGTTACACCTTGCAATAAAGATTGATTATCTTTTGTAGGTTAAATCGAGTTTAATTCTCTGTTGTTCGATGTCGGGTTTTCAAAACCCTTGGCATTTCTTCTCTGTAGCTAAAACCTAGCTGTTAACATCTTGAGCATCTTAAGGACCTTAGAAGCTGCTGTGAAGCATTCTCTTAAGCATCAGTAGCTTCAACTTGCTTTAAACTCAAAAGTCGATATTATACCTTTTCAGTCTTTCATGTCATTTTCAAGACCTAGGGTTCTTCCTGTCAACTTACCATCTTATTTCGGTTTTCACTAAACCCTAGCATCATGACAAGTTGATCTTTCAATTCTTGTCATCATCTATTCTAACTTCTAGCTGAGAATTGTCTCTGTTTCTTTTGTCGGTTTAACCGACAAAAATGAATTCCTTCTTAGTCGATGTGATCTAACTAGTTAGGGTTAGATTAAGATTGGTTTGGGATATTAATTACCCTAAAAGATCATGCTAAGATTCGTCTATGAACTTTTGCATGATCAATATTTCTTTTTCCGAAAGTTGCAATCTGTCCTGTTTTCAGCTCTTTTAAGATCTGAAAACTGGAACTTTGCATTGAGACCTAATTTCTTTCTTTTGAAAACAGTAGGTTATAAAATGGGTTATTATCACTATTAGGGTAAATATAACTTAAGCATGCTGTTAATCATGCATTTCTTTATTGATCATACAATTTCTGATAATTTATACTAGTTGTCGTTTTTGGTATTTATTGGATTTTATTGCTTCTTTTAGAAGTTGGTTCTCTTGAAGCTTTTGATTATACTTCGAACAACTTTGAGCTGCAGCAGAAGTCTATTACTATCAAGGCAAGCATCCTCTTTGCACCATATTGAACCCAGATTTTGTACAATAGCTTTTACAAATCCGGTGATATCTGTGCATGCTATTTGTCTGAAAATACAAAATGTGATTTGTAATAGCTAGCTATAACTTTGACATGGTGGATTACCTAATTATGACCATACACTCAACTCTAGTGTAGTCTTGTATGCTATATGGTCTATTTTCAGATTTGGCTTAGATATGCGATCTAGAGATTTTAGAGTTTGACAAGCATATCTTGTCAAACATGGAATCTAAGCGAACTATTGTCATTTTAAACTCTTTGTCCAGTTTCTTTAAATCAGTCTTGTATTTGAAATTCAAGTTGATCCGGACAAGAGGAAGCTAGTGATAGTCTTTGTTGTGCACGAGATTGGGTTTTGTGGTGGACTTGTCCGGTTGATTAAGGACCGAACTCGACTATTCGGTTCAAGTCCCCACGTACTTCCACATGCGAGTGTATGGTATTTGTTTGGTTAAGTAAAATGTTGAGACTATTGAGTTGGAAATAGGAGAGTAAGGATATGTGTATTGACCTTGTATGGCATAGATGCTTAGGTCCGAGGACTGCGTTTTATGCCAAGTGAGCTTTGTATGTCGATGTCGGATGTTCTTAGGAGGGTGAGGCGTATATGTGCCTCGTCGCATATCGATACCTTAATGGTGCCGATAGCATTCTACTATGGGTAGGGAACCCAATTCGCTTTAAATTGTTTGGATCGGCATTCTCGACACAATATGTGTGCCCGTGGTTAGTAGGTGGTATAGCCTACACTAGTGGGATCGGTTCACACATGGGGTCCAACTCAATAGTGTTAGCTTGTTGAAAAATACCAAATCTTAGTTTCCCGGCCGGCATACCAAAGGAAGTATGTCATCATTCGGAGGCATCCAAGGCAACAGCGGCTAGCTAAGTCATGTGGGTAAAGATGTACACCTGCAGGGTATAAAGCTGTTCGAATAGCCGTGTCACGGTCATGGACGATAACTTGAGCGATATCACTGTATAGAGATTTTGATTTCCAAAATGTGGTTTCGGTTTATTTTCGGTTTGCATGAGGAATCATGCAACGTCTTCGTTACATTTAATGTATTTACTTATGTTTTACTTTATTTTTGATTTATTAAATTGCTTTATCAAAAGTTAGCCTTTGTAGGATAAGGTGTATCGCTTTATGCAAATTTGAACCTTTATACCTTCTGTTGTAACCTTATGCATGTAACAACTCTACTCCTTTGAATAGGATCTAATAACCACTTTCTTTTGTTAGTTTGTGTAAGACTTGTTGAGTACCTTTTGTACTCAAGGTGCTACCACCTATTGTTGCAGTGAGGATGGTTTTCTCTATGAAGTACCCGTTAGCGCCGATCGTGCGGCGCTAACGAGTAACGCTACTTCTTTCCTCCACGCAATTGCCTGCGGGTGGCTGAGGCCATTGGTGGACATTTTCCGTTTATTTTGCTTCCGCTGTATACTGTTAAAGTGACCAAGTCACTTAATATTATAGTACTAACAGAATGATGTAACCTTATGTTTAATTATATCAATGTATGACTTGTATGTGTTTGATGCAATGTTGATGAAGGATATATATGCAATGGTCGTTGATCCTGGGAACCATAGTGAATCATATATATCCGGGAATCCTGTTTACTGGATCTGTCACTTGTTAAATTTATATCTTTAGCATGGTTTTTAATAAAGGGGCAGTACTGTTCCTTCATTAACAATTGTGCTACAGTATGAATTTAATTAGTAACATTTCCAATAACCGGGGGTCCTCACAATAACCGCCCATTTCTACCGAAACTAAGCATGGCTAAGCAATTAATTCGCAACTACTAAGTGACAAGAGCCCATCCATGAACTCTAAATCACAGCAAGTAACCTAGGCTCATGGTAGTAGAGGATAATCATTTGCTAAGGAAATGCATCTACTAGGCCAACTATTAACACAAAGTAGCAATGCATACATAGAATTTGTAATCAACATAAATACTTAAAATACTAGGATTGACATGATAAAACTGTTTGCCTTCTTCTTTGTTGCTCAAATCATTATGGAGGGTGGTTCTGGGGTTACATGATGTCGAACCCTAAGCGAAGGCAAAAGAACCAAGAACAACCAATAAGGCGAGCCACACTAAAACAAGCGAGCAAGCAAAAATTATCCAAATGCGTGAAATTTATACATAAGGTAGAATACGAATACACCTAGACATAGAAATGGAAAAACCAATTTGGATTTGAGGTGCAAAGATATTACCTAAAAACCCATTTTCGACCATAATTAGCACTGCAAAAACATTTTCTAGAAATATTTTGAAGCTGAAATTTTTATGGTAGCTACCTACTGGTATAGTGGTAACCCATATAAAATTTCAGGTCATTTGGAGTTAAAATGTTTTAGTTATGATTTTTCTAAGATGCAAAATTAGCATAATGCACTTTCCAGAAATATAACATGTGCGACACCCATTTCACATTATAGTATGATAACAGAGGGATTTCCTAACATCAAATTTCTATTTTTAGGATTTACAGGGAATTATTGGTGCCTATTACAACATTAAATGGATTTTTTTTAATTGCTACTAATAAGGTTAAATCTATTAACATATTTCTCTGGTGCTGATTTAGACCTATCACCATTTTTAGATCAAAGTTTAGTTAATAACAAATTTATCAAAGTTAAAATCATTCAATTAGCAGATATACAGAAAAAGATATGCATTTTCCAAGTTTTAATACAATTCTGGAATATATAAAAATAGTAGAAAACAAGCTATTAAAGATTACAGAATTTTCTACTACAGTAGCATAGCTAAAAGCATTTTTATATTAAACTTCAGTGAAATAAAAATTTATTACAGTTGGTTCCATGTAAAAAGGATTTATCTTGAATTAGTTATGAATTTCTAAAGTTTTGATGCAATTTTCAGTTGATAAATAAATACTTACAGAAATAAAAACCAACCCAACCGAAGGTAAACGACGTAGACGCTCGTGGGCCGTTGATGCAATATCCAACGAGCCACACGCGACGGAGAAACGGCGCCGCGCGCGGTTCAGCGGAGCCACCGTTGGATCAAGATCCAACGCCTCACGAGGACGAATGCAACCGGACGGTGCGGTTGCCTTGGCCGCTCAGAGCCGAAGATCTCAAGATGAATGGCACGGAGAGCGCTTCCCGTCGGAAGGTCGATTGCACGCATGATCGGGCCGCAGATCAAGCGATGGGCGGCCAAGAATGATGAGGGCCGGATGGTCCGAACGCATACAAGATCTAGGCGCGGATCGCAAAATGGACGGCGGTCCAAGATTGAAGTGCAAACAGGAATACTGACACGTGGGGCCGCATGTCAGTGACTGAGAGTCACACATGCGAGTCTTAACACACGTGCACAGTGCATGTGGACCCACCTGGCAGTGACTTAACGGAGGTTTTTAGGACAGCTAATTAATTACTAATGACCAATGATTAATGATGATTAGCAATTAATGTGTCCTAAGGATTTTGAACAGGTGATTTAGGACGAGAGGGCCCACACGTCGGTGACCCAAAAAGGTAATCTCGGACACATTTATTGCTAACAATGATTAGCAATAAATAAACTCAAAATCAGCCATAACGACTTCTGGTTTTCTGTTTTGAGCTTATGGGCCCACCTGGCAGTGGCACAGGGGGTTATTTCCGACAGCCAATAGTGCCGACACTTTAATTAACCCATGATTAGCATTAATGATGCCTAAGCGCACGGATAAAAGCGGCGGGTGATTTAAGGGGTTTGGACCCACATGTCGGTGAGACATTAGGCGATTAAGACACCATTAATGCTCTCCGATTGGCAATCATTAAACATTAAATGTGTCCTAATTATCGGACAAACGGAGCTTCTCACCGACAAAACCGAGTGGCTTTGCCGCTTGCCGGCGACTCGATGCATGGCGGCGCCACAAACTATCAAAATGGGTTCGCAATAGGGTTGCGGACCCAATGGTGTGACCTCGCCGGCGGTGGAGGTCCGGAACACCGCGGCTGGAAAAACAAGAAAGAAGCCGACACGGCAAAACACGAAAATAGCAAGATGCTCTGCTGCGGTCCAAGGAAGCGAGTGCCATGACTTCTAGGGACTATATAGAAACTACCTTAACCGAGAGGAGCTCCAAAGATGGCGGGAAGACTTGAGCACGATGAAGTCCACCGGGCCGAAGAAGATGAAGTGGAAGATGAGGTTACGAGCAAAATGAGTGGAACCAAATCATCACCACAGCTTCATTATAGCTCAAAGAGGCTCCAAAAGCAAATAATTACAAAAGGAATCACTTACCGGAGCTGGGGAAGAAAGGGGTGAAACCAACCGAAAATCTCCAAACTTAAAATTGAGTGATTCTGTGAATGCAACAAAAAATCAAGTTAGGGAAATACAAAGGAGGTTGAGGAGTTCAAAAGGGTGCAAGAGATGTTGAAGATGAACCACTTTGGACACCAAGGCCGCCATTGGAGCTCTACTACCAACAATGGTGCTTTGAGGGTGTGAGGTGGTTTAGCCGCTCAAACACTAAGAAGAGCAAAGTGTGGTGTAAAGGGACACCAGGAGGACCTAGAGGGCAATTTATAGGGAAAGAATTAGGGTTTTGAGCAAGAACCCGAGTCCATGGTGGGCTCGGTTCATGCTCCGGTTGTAGACCAAGAAAAGATGGGAGCAAGTGAGCATGGTGACAATGGAGGAGAAAGCCTGGTGCGCATTAAATGCATTGCAGAGAGACGTTGACAAAAGCAAACGTGGAGGTGACACATCACGCCGCCCCTCGCTTTCTCTCGCTCTGCCATTGCCGCCCGCGCGCACGGAGAGGCGAGGAGGAAGAATAGCAGAGAAGACAAACCACGGCCGTTGGATTTTAGATGGGCGGCCGTGATTTAAAAGAGTTCGCGGACGATCCGTTGCCTACGGAAATGCGGGCGGTTGGATTGAGATCAACGGTCCCAATTGGCTAATGCAACCGGAGGGTCGAACGACATCATCAATGCGGGCCACGCGATTGGGATCAACGGCCGATATCGCGACGCACGTTTTAAAGCGCGGCTCGGTGCGATTAGGTGGTTCAACCAAGTCAAGTGGCTCGGACTCGAGCCCGACTCGAACCCAATGAATAGTGAATCGACTTTAGGTTTTAAATTAAAGTTGAGACTTTTGAGATTTATTTGGGGTAGCAAAATAACTCCAAAAATTCTGAAATTTTACAGGAGCTTGCTGACTAAGACATTGACCTTGTGAAAAATTTTCAGAGATTTTTATGAATTGAATTTTCTCCAAAAATTCTACAAAGTCTTAGTTTTAGGTTTGATTGCCCTCTAAAATATTCAAACAATTTCTAAAAATTGTGAAATTTTTGAAGGGTCACATACCATCCCAAGAACTTAGGAAAAATATTCCCAGGAGATGATCACAACATTTGACAAGAATGTTTTTGAAGGAACAAGATTTGGATCAAGGACTTGTGACTTTGTACTTCCATAACCTTTTGTACCATACTTGTTCAGTACACAAAGGAAATACATGATGTAAGAAAAAGTTTTAATTTCTACTCATTTTCTTACATTTGAAACACAAGCCCAAAATTGGGATGTTACACAAGTCTTCCCCGGCCATCTTTGGAGCTCCTCTCGGTTAAGGTAGTTTCTATATAGTCCCTAGAAGTCATGGCACTCGCTTCCTTGGACCGCAGCAGAGCATCTTGCTATTTTCGTGTTTTGCCGTGTCGACCTCTTTCTTTGTTTTCGGCTCGCGGCGTTCCTGCACTCCACCGCCGGCGAGGTCATCATCATGGTCCGCAACCTATTGCGAACCCATTTTGATAGTTGTGGCGCGCCGCCATGAGTCGCCGGCGACAAGCCGTAAAGCCACTCGGGTTTTGCGGTTGAGAAGCTCCGTTTTAGTCGATAATTAGGACACATTTAATGTTTAATGATTGCCAATCGTAGAGCATTAATGGTGTCTTAATCGCCTAATGTCTCAACGACATGTGGGTCCGGCCCCTTAAATCACCCGTGGCTTTTATCCGTGCGTTTAGGCATCATTAATGCTAATCATGGGTTAATTAAAGTGTCGGCACTATTGGTACATCCGAAATAACCCCTGTGCCCTTTGCCGGTGGGCCCATAAGCTCAAAGCAGAAACCGTAAGTCGTTATGGCTGATTTTGAGTTTATTTATTGCTAATCATTGTTAGCAATAAATGTGTCGAGATTACCTTTTGGGTCACTGACGTGTGGGCCCTCTGTCCCTAAATCACCTCTGTTCAAAATCCTTAGGACACATTAATTGCTAATCATCATTAATCATTGGTCATTAGTAATTAAATTAGCTGTCCTAAAAACCTCCGTTAAGTCACTGCCAGGTGGTTCCACATGCACTGTGCACGTGTGTTAAGACTCGCATGTGTGACTCTCAGTCACTGACATGCGGCCCCACGTGTCAGTATTCCTGTTTGCACTTCAATCTTGGACCGCCGTCCATTTTGCGATCTGCGGCCTAGATCTTGTATGCGTTCGGACCATCCGGTTCCCCTCATCATTCTTGGCCGTCCATCGCTTGATCTGCGGCCGATCATTGCGTGCAATCGGACCTTCCGACGGGAAGCGCTCTCCGTCGCGTTCATCTTGAGATCTACGGTGTGGCGGCCAAGGCAACCGCCGTCCGGTTGCATTCGTCCTCGTGAGCCGTTGGATCTTGATCCAACGGTGGGCTCCGTTCGAATCGCGCGCGTCTGGCTGTTCTCGTCGCGTGTGGCTCGTTGGATATTGCATCAACGGCCCACGGCGTCCACGTCGTTACCTTCGGTTGGGTTGGTTTTATTTACGTAAGTATTTATTTATCAACTGAAAATTGCATCAAAACTTTAGAAATTCATAACTAATTCAAGATAAATCCTTTTTACATGGAACCAACTGTAATAAATTTTTATTTCACTGAAGTTTAATATAAAAATGCTTTTAGCTATGCTTCTGTAGTAGAAAATTCGTAATCTTTAATAGCTTGTTTTACGCTATTTTTATATATTCCAGAATTGTATTAAAACTTGGAAAATGCATATCTTTTTCTGTATATCTGCTAATTGAATGATTTTAACTTTGATAAATTTGTTATTAACTAAACTTTGATCTAAAAATGGTGATAGGTCTAAATCATTTGAGAGAAATATGTTAATAGATTTAACCTTATTAGTAGCAATTAAAAAAAAATCCATTTAATGTTGTAATAGGCACCAATAATTCCCTGTAAATCCTAAAAATAGAAATTTGATGTTAGGAAATCCCTCTGTTATCATACTATAATGTGAAATGGGTGTCGCACATGTTATATTTCTGGAAAGTGCATTATGCTAATTTTGCATCTTAGAAAAATCATAACTAAATCATTTTAACTCCAAATGACCTGAAATTTTATATGGGTTACCACTATACCAGTAGGTAGCTACCATAAAAATTTCAGATTCAAAATCTTTCTAGAAAATGTTTTTGCTACAGTGCTAATTATGGCCGAAAATGGGTTTTTAGGTAATATCTTTTGCACCTCAAATCCAAATTGGGTTTTTCCAGTTTCTATGTCTAGGTGTATTCGTATTCTACCTTATGTATAAATTTCGTCGTATTTGGATAATTTTTGCTTGCTCATTTGTTTTAGTGTGGCTCGTCTTATTGGTTGTTCTTGGTTCTTTTTGCCTTTCGCTTAGGGTTCGACATTTGCGGTAACCCCGAGAACGACCCTCCACAACAGTTTGAGCAACAGCAAGAAGGCAAGCAGTTTGATCATGTTAATCCCAGTATTTTAAGTATTTATGTTGATTACAAATTCTATGTATGCATTGTTACTTTGTGTTAATAGTTGGCCTAGTAGATGCATTTCCTTAGCAAAGGATTATCCTCTACTACCATGAGCCTAGGTTACTTGTTGTGATTTAGAGTTCATGGATGGGCTCTTGTCACTTAGTAGTTGCGAATTAATTGCTTAGCCATGCTTAGTTTCGGTAGAAATGGGCGGTTATCGACTTGTCGATAACCTTGATCACTTAAAACTTATTATGATTATGATTTTCCACCTTGTGCCATGTCTACTTATGAAAACTAAAACTGAAAACAAAATGATTTAGACTTGGGCACTATGGTATGATGGTGTGATTGTGGGTGTGACTGGAATGGTGCCCGGGTCAACAAGGACCGAACATCTTGTTACACTAAACCAAGCATTTTAGCGTGCTAACCACGTTAGAGGGTATGGGACCTTTCTTGACTTTGTACTTTGGCGTGTATTGGCTCAGTCGCGAGGAGTCGCAGGAGGGATGGTGTTGGGAGCATTGTAGTGTCCGAAAGACTTCACCCGTGATGGGATTTGTTGTCTTTCGGCTTGCAATGTAAGCATATGGGTTTCTATCCATATGAGCGGCTCGTAGTTGATACACAAGATTGGAAATGTCTCGTAGGACTTAGCCGTGCGGCATACCTTGATGAGTGTGCTTGTGGCTTGAAGGCGATGCAAGTGTGGTACATTGGTACACCCCTGCAGGGTTAAAACTATTCGAATAGCCTCGTCCTAGGTTATGGACACGCTTGGCAAGGTCTTTCAAGAGTTAGACTACAACCTTTTAAATTAAAACTTGATGGGTGGTACGAATCGGGGATTCGTGCTATGTTGTGGTGGCTATTGGGATAGTCGCTTCCAGGTGGTTACTTGTATGTATCTTTACTTACTATTACTTTGATAACAAAACAGATTTTTGCAAACTTGCTTTCAAAAATGTATTACATTATTGCAAATAAAGTTGGCTTCATGCAAAATGAGACATACAACCTCCACCTAAATAAGCTTGCATGTAGTTTATGAATAGGTCTGCTATTCCACACGTCGATCTTCTTGGTACAAAGACAATCTTTGTACTCGGTTACTACGCTTAACTGTTTTGTTGCGGAGGAAGAAGGTGAGCTCGAAGGGCCTCACTTTTGTGGTTGTGTTGTGGTAGCTTGCGGGCGACTAGCTTAGCGGCCGGCCGGTTGCCTTGTGGGTGTATGGCTAACAGGTCGACTTTTGTTCTAGCCATCTTATGGCGCTTTGCTTCATTGTCATTCTTGTATATTGTTCTATTTGGCGGTCGGCCCTCTTTTTGTAATAACTTTACTTTATGTATGTCGTTGTTGAACTTAGTGATGTATGTGTATGGAATTGATGTGTAATTTTGTGATGATGTGCATATCTTTGCAATTGAAAGCATATGCCCATCGAGGCTTAGAATGTTTAATTAGTAACGCTAGAACCATTTGGAGGTTAAGTGTTACTAGTTAAATATTCCGGTCCTCACAAAGTTGGTATCGAGCCATCTTGACCGTAGAAACCCTAGCTTGGTCGCCTCTAGAATATTTTGAAAACTTACTTTCAAAGGTTTGTAAAACTTAAGTAAGTTCTCTAATTTTGCTCCTTACCTGTCTTAGCTTGCTCATCTCGCCTTACTCTCTCTTAAGTTTGAAAAAAAGTTGTTCCACTCTTCCTTTCAAAAATTAGCCTCTATCGATTAACTTGGTTTTGGGAGAAACATGAGAGCTTGGAGAAAGGAAATTGGACAGCTAGCTAGTGGTTAGTAATTAAGGCAGGAAATGAGAGGTAAATTCAACTAAAACTTGTGGGAATGAAAGGGTAAGAAGTGATATGAAATTAGCTAAATGCCTATACTCTATTAGGTGGTTATACCTTGATTTTTGGGCTGCTGTGAGCTAGATTTTAGTTCTGAAATTTGGGTCTTCACAAACGGTTGCTCGTTCTTCCATACGGGTTAGTCGTTTCAGGAAGTCGATTTGGTGATTTTTGGTCCTGTGCTCTTGGTGGTTATTCCTGAGCCCTTTTTCTTGAGTTTGGATTTCTTTGCTTTCTTTTTGTCTCGGGCTTGTAGCTAACTCATCTTAGTGCATCAGGATGGCTGGTGGGACACGTAGCGGGCGGAATCAGCCGGGTAGTCCCGATGAGGAGCTTCCCCCTCCTCCGACCATGGCGGAAGTCCTCATGCAGATCGAATGCAATCGTTCGGAGGACCGCAGGGTGTTGGAGGTTATCGCCAGAACACCTCCACTCCCTCGGTGCCTCTGGATCCGAGGTGGTCACGGTCTCGTGGGGACTTGCGGAGTTCCTTCGCACGCAGCCTCCCACCTTCTCCGGTCCGAGGATCCCTTGGGCGCAGAGGATCGGCCGCTGCGTGCGGTTGAGCGAAGCTCAACGTTGCTCGATGCCGGAGCGAGAGCGGCGCGCCGCATCCCATCGGTTGGAGGGTGCGGCACTCTCATGGTGGGAGAACTTCCTCGCCATGCAGCCCGCGAGACACGTGGTCTCGTGGGAGGAGTTCCGATCGACTTTTCGTCGGGCCCATGTCCGCAGCCCGATGAAGTCAAGAAGAAGGAGTTCCTTGCGCTCAAGCAGGGCGTAAATCGTGGTGAGTACCTCCATGAGTTCAACCATTTGGCGAGGTGCGCTCTGCCGAGGTGGCCACCGATGAGGCCAGCGGGAGAAGTTCATGGAGGGCTTGTCTGAGGAGCTGCAGGACAAGCTCTCTATTGTGGACTTCCCAACTTCGAGACCTTGGTGGACAAGGCCATCATCGCCGAGCACAAGGCAAGGGCGCTGGGTGAGTCCCACAAGCGCAAGTGGGAGGCCCAGTGCCGCAGGCCGGCCTCGTTCGTCCCCGTGTTGGACCTGCACGGTGGCCCATTCTTTGGCTTCACCACCGCCGAGGCCTTCGGCACCACTCCACGTCCTCCGCGGCCGTGACTCGATCCACGTCGCTGCGACCAATGGCAGTGTTCCCGCAACCCGCGGCCGACGTCACCGCTTTTCGCCACAACAAGGGCCACTACGCGTAGTCGTCCTAGGAAGATCGGCGGCCTCGTCCTAATGGAGGACGCGGCAAGGGAGTGGTCACCCACCGACCGAAAGACCCGGGCTTGGGAGGCCGAGTCAACCACATCTCGGCTGAGGAGGCACAGGAGGCGCCCGACGTGGTGTTGGGTACGCTCCTTGTTAATCTGCATCCTGCTACAGTTTTGTTTGACTCTGGGGCCTCGCATTCTTTTATTTCGAGGTCGTTTGCTGTTGATTGTGGACTTCACTGTGTTCCTTTGAGGGTTCCACTGCTGATTCGCTCTCCGGGTTCGGAAATGAGGGCTGGCCAAGTATGCTGGGATGTTCCTATCCACATCGAAGGAGTGGGATTCTTGGCGAATCTTATCCTGCTCGACTCGGCACGTCTGGATGTGATTCTTGGCATGGATTGGTTGTCCCGACATTTGGGGCAAATCGATTGTGCCAGGAAGATTGTCTACCTCACCAGCCCTTCAGGTGAACAGGTTGGGTTTTCACCGCAGTTGCGAGAACCCCACCTTTTTGCCCTTGAAGCAAAGCCAGCATTGGAGATTCACGATGTCCCCACGGTGTGTGACTTCGCGGATGTCTTTCCTGAAGACTTGCCCGGGATGCCTCCTGTTCGGGATCTGGAGTTTGTGATCGAGTTCTTTGCCGGTGCATCCCCTATTTCTAAGAGGCGTACGCATGCCTCCTAATGAGTTGGAGGAGCTGAAGAAGCAACTGGGTGAGCTGCAAGAGAAGGGTTTTATCCGTCCTAGCTCATCCCCTTGGGGTTGTCCAGTTATCTTTGTGAAGAAGAAGGACAAGACCTTGCGCATGTGTGTTGATTACCGTCCGCTTAATGAGGTGATGGTAAAGAACAAGTATCCTTTGCCCCGTATCGATGATCTTTTCGATCAGTTGACCGGAGCACGAGTCTTCTCCAAGATTGACTTGAGGCTGGGCTATCATCAAGTCAGGATCAGGGCCGAGGATATTCCTAAGACGGCCTTTGCTACTCGTTATGGCCTTTACGAGTACACTGTCATGTCTTTTGGGTTGACCAATTGTAACACCCCAGCCCATCATGAGCCTGGAATGCTACCATAATAGCATAAAACAAATTAATTCTAAGGCACTTTACAAAAAAATTTCGGCAGAACCTCCTTTGTATAAATAATCATCCCGGAGGTTCGCACAAGAAACAATAACAATAATCAATGAACCATTCTTCCAATTCAAAACATAATCATAAAGACATCCATATTATGCTAATCAACGCTATTACACAAATCCAACATAAGGCATAACCAAAAGAGAAGCCCTTAGCGGTTTATTCAGTTATTTAAGCATGATTAACTTTATTGAATTATAATCTCAATGTTCGTGGCGTGCTTCAAAACTATAACTATGCCCTCCCATGCATGTCGCGTCCTTTTTGAGAGGTACCTAAACAAACAACAACAACAAGGGTGAGTTCGATGACTCAACAAGTACACTATAATCAAAGACAACATTCTTAATGGTAATTCAACAACTCAATACACTTCACAACATTTAGGATAAACCATGCACATGCTATGCAAGATGCTCAACTTTCACTTTATCCTTTACTTTGTCTCTTAGCATTACACTCAGACGCGGGTGTGCATCCGTCAATGCACACCCATGCCTGTGCCTTCTAGCACAGGGACCAATGCCCACATACCACCAATGTGGGGATCTGAGGCCCATGCTCCACGAGCATGGGGATCTTTGCCCGTCATCATTATGACGGGGATCTCAACAATAGCATGGTCAACTTCGTGACCGAGCCCACAAATGCCAACATGATGCGTGTGTATGCAATTTCAATAAGATCAATAAATGAACAAATGCATTCACATCTTCATGGCATACAAGTAGACTATTCATAATACAACTTTCTCATCCTTAGGTATCATACTTTTCCAACATCAATGCGTAGTATATAACATATGCACCACTACACACGAACTATAATTTTCGATCATATGACATTCATGGTTCACACCAAACATTATCTAATATAACACAAGACTCCACTCAATAAGTTCAATGCTATTCCTTAATGCACTTGCAATACAGTAACAAAAACATTCATAAGCATACTTCATCATAGAGATGCATTTCAGGTAACAGGATCATATATAAGCCACTTCCATATTCAAACTAACTAAACAGCGACATTCACCACAAACAATCAATTCAACACTCATTCAACATCTGTCTACTAAAATTGTACTTGCCTCAACCGTGCGAAGGTGGATGTCGAGGATAAGGTACTGCTCCCGAGCCAAACCCACACTGGACATATAAATGAGACATGCTAAGGCTACCATGTAGGTCTAATAACAAAACTGTAATCACAAATGAACTCATCGTCCACTCACGCGATCCCGACTCTATTATCGGCTGCCAGATTTCCTTTCCAGAGAACAGCCCCCTTCGAAAAATCATAACTTCTTGTACAGAAATCCAAATGAAGTGATCTTGGACATTCTGAAAAGGTTATTGAATTCCCCTTCTAAACCTAGTTGGTGAGGTTCTCTGATTCGGCCCTTTACTAGCCCTACCAAGCCATTCAACAAAGCATCAATTTTTGCGTCGGGTCTCTTGACAGCAACAATAAAACTATCATAACTTTCTATACATTCATCCGAATTTCATGATCGTTACTTTTCCTGAAAGCTGGAAGGATTATCTACATTTTTCGTTATGGCGAGACCCTCTGATTTGTCCTCTAAATATACGCTTAGGTCGAAACACTAAAACCTGTCAGACTAGCAACCATTCCACAGCATAGACCCAATAAGAATAAAATCATAACTTTTGCTACAGAGGTCCAAATGACGTGATTCTTGTCGGCAATGAAAGATAACGAGATATCCTACAACTCTCTAGGAGATCCCAAGTTCCAATTCGGCACTTATCAAATTCTTACTTAATTAACAAGTTAACTGCAGATTCTCGTCAGGATTTTGGGACAGCAGCACTAAACAAATCATAACTTTCTAACCGTTAATCGGATTTGGGCGTTCTTGGCGGCCACTTAAACCTAATAACAAACCCCACATATCTCTAGGAGATGGGGTCTCCATATTCTGCTTCTAAGGATACGAAAACAGCCACACACTAATCTGGACAGAACGCGATCTAAACCCGACATTGCTAGAAAAACAACAATTAAACATCTAGACGATGGGACAGCGGTTACCCTTCACGAAGCGTGAGACGGCGACGATCTCCACCCCCAAGACGGCCTCCTCTACTCACCTCCTTCCTCCTCCCATGGCGGCGGCGGGAGTCGTGCACCGGGAGAGTCGTGCACGGGAGGCGCCGGTGGAGGAGCTGCCGGGCGGGAGGGCTGCCATGGGAGGAGGTGCTACAGTGCGGCGGCTACTGTAGCGTCGTGCTCTGATACTCCACTACAATGTAGGGCTAGGGTTTGCCTCCCCCTTTTAAGTGGTTCCTCGGTTGGGCCAAAAGCTATGGGCGAAGGCCGAGTTCTAATACTCTTTCTAACTTCTGAATTTTTCTTTTCTAATTCTATTTAATTTCAGTACTAATCACTTATTTGTTTTATTTTTAAACGGGATATTACATTCTACCCCTTAAACAAAATTCGACCCGAATTCTACTTGTCGTTCTATTTGCAAGAACACCACGGCTGAAATTAATCACAATTAACACGCACTCAAGTAAACAACTCGTATTCGCTCGCTCATACAAGATTCCAATTCACAAGTTGCTTCCTCTCGGACTTATGGGATCACATCGCCTTGACGGATACTAACCTCTTACACCTCAACACTAGTCTCGACCTTCAGTACACTCAACACACGGGACTCAAAGGTAGGTTCTTATTTGTTGGCCAACTCTAACAAAATCTCAAACTTGGACCTCTCATGTACTCACTCAAGACAGAATATACAAGGCATTGCGTACTCCGCGCATGTACTCGAAATGGTCCTAACGATCGCCAATCTACAAAACTCCGTAACTATCGGAACCTATCCAACACACCTTTGGTTAAACTTCCCTTTTATGCCAATTACACCATCTCGCACAAAAACACACGGAACTCTAATTCCAACTCTCGATCGATCACTTTACCTATGCAAGCAGATCTCCTTTGACAAGGGACGTACAAAGAACTCGTCTACCAACTCACTTATCCAAGAACTCAACGGAAAACCAAGTCATCATAATGCATCCAACTCAAAACCATCTCCCACTAGAAAAGCTCAATCCAAAATCAATAAATATATCAAGAAAACTTTTCCACCTTTCAAGTTGGCAGGTTGCCAGCAAACACCACAATAGCGAGAGGCGAAATCACTCAAATGACCAAAATAACCATTTTTTTAAACCAAAAAGAATCAGGCAAACCAAGGAGAATCTTCCCAATTTATATTTGGCTTTGTCATAGAGACTATGCTCAAATAAAAACCGGGGAAACATTTCATTATCCGAGAATAATACCCTTTTTTTTCAAACTTTCTTGTAAGACTTCAATTTTCTCTTAAACCATGAGATTCCAATCATCACATAACATACTAATTCATTTCCTTTAGTTTGGCAACCTCAAAGCTATGCTCAAGGTGAACACATATTCCACGCCTATGTAGAGAGACTCTTCCAACCCATAATAACATACTCTGATCAACTTCTCTACACAAAGGAATTACTTTGATAAATAATTCCCAACACACCACAATATAGATTTACCTTACAATCACATCATCTCAATCTTTTAGGGATAATCGACTTGAAATTTACCACATTCACGCTCATTTAGTGCATCCAAAAGATTCTATCAAAGTTCACCATATCTCTTGGAACCTAATCACGGGGAACCAAGATGCTAGCGTGAAAATGTAAAACCCAATTCAACCTCTAAGACTCTTACAATAAATTTTCGGTATTCTTGATAGGTAACCCTCAGATATGAAGACTCGAATTTCATACACTCAACAATAACCTTAGTTATTAATGTTAGCATTTGTCACCAATCAAGTAACCACTCAAGTTAACTCGTTTCATCAATCTTAGACCTTCTCCAACCCACACCAAGCAAAAGCGGCTACTCGACCACAATATACCCATTCACAAAACCTAACTAATTGACTAGGATTCAAACATACTCAATCACTAACATCCATACATAAATATGTTCTTGATCAAGTTATCCATACTTGCTAACTCTAATGTTCTGCCACATTGTGCGCAACCTTGGACCACATCTCGCTATAGGTCCTCCTAGTTGCGACCACGAAATCTGTTAACTCCAAAGTCAAACACCCTATTTAAATCAAATCCTCTCTAAGGTTCAATAAACCAATTTATTACTCAATGCCTCTCCCAAAGGTTCACAGTCATCCACTAGACCACCACTATTTCATTGCGGATCACATCAGAAGATACTTTGCAACTTAGTTCGATTAACCCTTTCTTAGAAGAAGAGGCAAATAGAAATAAATTTCAGCGCGAAGGAAAACGTTACCACTTACAGTAATTAGAAGATCAAGAGAGACAATCAAATAACAATGATCTCGAGAATAAACTGATAAAATCATAATTGAGGGCACACGTCCCACAAGCAGAGAATAACAAGCCTCAAACGGAAATAAAACTTTGCTTTTGAGATTCGGGAAAAACTCTTATGAGTAAGATCAAAATCTTTAAACAAACTTCAATAACCAGACAAGTTACAAACTTGACTCCATTTTCCTTTAACAAAGAAAGCAACTTTCTTTGGGTGCAAATCACCATACCAACTCCACCAAGAAGAGATTTGAAGACCACATCATACAGATCACTAGGGAGCTAAAAAAAAACCTCTCAACATTTCATGTTGCTCAAAACAAATTCAGTTACCATATCAACATGAGGTCTGAAAGATCCCAGATCCAAAACTAGAAACCTTTTCACCTAATCCGTGTCGAACAAGCGATCCAATCCCTTCACACAAAACATTCACTATTATCTTCATAATCCCTTATTGACAATCACATTAACAACGAAATAATACACTCTTAGTGAAAGTCATCCGAGCCTCGATCCCATCTTCAACCTCTCCAAAAGAAATACAACCCATACGGTTAAAATAAACCTCTTTCAACAACATCATGCTTATCAAATAACAATTTCAAAACACGATTTCAGATATCACTTATCATTTATTCATCCAACTATTAGTGCTTTGCTCAACACACACTTCATCTATCACTAACAATCGACAATGGTATTCATCACGTATGCTCATAGGGCCCTCTTTGCTGTTTACCATCACCTATCCATTTATGAACACAAAGTCAACATTCCACTATATACTTAGGGTTTAACTAAAGATTTAATAACACCATCTCCTTTAATCACCGGTTTTCCACAGAGTACTACCTCAACATTCCTCTAATCCGATATACGTAGGTTTCAATCTTGTGATTATGTAAGATCATCAATACCTCACTTTTTTTTTTTAATAAATCTCAGATTCCTAGTAGGTGTAAGCATACCTTTACTCACAGTTCATCAAGAACTACTAAAAGACAGCATCCACTTAATCAACTTCAATTACAAAGCTCTGGGTTAAAACCAATTATGCTCCACGCAAATGTCCCTTCTTGATAATTTATGCTATAACAATTAATCTAGATGATTACCACCTCCCATTTAATCACAACAAGACACCGCAATAGAGTTTTAACTTTTTTTTTAGGAAAAGAGGCATAGAACTTAATCACTCGAAATAATCCAAGAGAAATACATAAGCCAAAGGTTTCACAGGTTAAGGAACTTGCAACAAAAAAACTTTCATTACCCGCAATGCCAAGCGAATAAATGGGTCAAGTGTGCCAACAAGAAGGTAGAACTCTCATAATAAGGAACAAAATTTCCAATGACGACATTCACAAATAGCAAGAATAGCTCAAGTGTCAGAAAAGACAACATTTGCTCTATAAAACAATTATAAACCAATTGAAACCCATCAATCGCAAGCGACTCAACGAGTTGGAAGAACAAGGCTTGCTTTAAAGGGTCAAATTAAATCGGTGGAAACGCATCAACCGGAAGGAACTACTAATCCAAGAGAAATTCATCAAGCACGATTGAACGAGTAGACCAAATCAAAATTAGGAAAGAGAACAACCTCTCCAAACATACTCACTATTACCCTACTATGAGCGGTAGTGTAGCTCGGTAAAGCCTGGGGCCACAACCACGACCCCAATCTCTCAACATGGGTTATCCCACACCTAATAACCTTGGTATAACACTATAGATATATCGATCATAACAGATCAACAATACAACATAATGGAAGCGTATATGCAATGCAAAACCCAACCCACCTCACGTACAAGTGTGTCAATTTAATATTTCAACTACCACGGACCTAAAGCCCGCTCTGATACCAACTGTAACACCCCAGCCCATCATGAGCCTGGAATGCTACCATAATAGCATAAAACAAATTAATTCTAAGGCACTTTTGTGAGGACCCGGAATATTTAACTAGTAACACTTAACCTCCAAATGGTTCTAGCATCACTAATTAAACATTCTAAGCCTCGATGCACATATGCTTCCCAGAATTGCAGCATATGCACATCATCACAAAATTATACGTCAATTCCATACACATACCTTACTAAGTTCAACAACGACATAAAGTAAAGTTATTACAAAAGAGAGCCGACCGGCCAAATAGAACAATATACAAGAATGACAGCGGAAGCAAAAAGCGCCATAAGATGGCTAGAACAAAAGTCGACCGGTTAGCCACACACCCACAAGGCAACCGACCGGGCCGCTGAGCTAGTCGCCCATAGCTACCACAACACACTCACAAAAGTGAGGCCCTTGAGCTCACCTTCTTCCTCTGCAACAAAACAATTAAGCATAGCATCCGAGTACAAAGATTGTCTTTGTACCCTAAGATCGACGTGTGGAATAGCAGACCTATTCATAACTACATGCAAGCTTATTTAGGTGGAGGTTGTATGTCTTATTTTGCATGAAGCCAACTTTATTTGCAATAATGTAATACATTTCAAAAGCAAGTTTGCAAATCTGTTTAGTTATCAAAGTAACGATGAAATGCAGATACATACAAGTAACCACGGAAGTGACTATCCCAATAGTCACCACAACATAGCACGAATCACGATTCGCACCACCCATCAAGTTTTAATTTAAAAGGTTGTAGTCTAACTCTTGAAAGACCTTGCCAAGCGTGTCCATAACCTAGGGCGAGGCTATTCGAATAGTTTATATACTGCGAGGGTGTACCAATGTACCCACACTTGGACCGCCTTTCGCCACCGGATGAAGCACACTACCTTTGGTATGCAGACGCGCTAAGTCCTCTGAGACATTTCCAATGGATTGAGCTAATCAAGAGCCGCACGTATGGGGTTAACCCTTAGTGATCTGCCGACGAAATATGGATCACAACGACCCATACGTGGAGCAGAGACACCGCCCTCGGCGGTGCTCCCCTCCCCACAAACACGTCCATGTTGCATATATCCCATATGCAACCCACCACGCGACTCATTAATTAACACCCCAAAGTACTTAGTCAAGAGAGGTCCCATTTCCTCTAGTGTGGTTAGCACGCAAGAATGCTTGGTTTAGTGTAACAAGATGTTCGGTCCTTGTTGACTTAGGCACCATTCCAATCACACCCGAGAATCACACCAACATACCATTGTGCCCAAGTCTAAATCATTTTGCTTTTAGTTTTAGTTTTCGCAAGTAGACATGGCACAAGGTGGAAATCATAAATCATAATAAGTTTTGTGTGATCAAGGTTATCGACAAGTCGATAACCGCCCATTTCTACCGAAGCTAAGCATGGCTAAGCAATTAATTCGCAACTACTAAGTGACAAGAGCCCCTCCATGAACTCTTAATCACAGCAAGTAACCTAGGCTCATGGTAGTAGAGGATAATCATTTGCTAAGGAAATGCATCTACTAGGCCAACTATTAAAACAAAGTAGCAATGCATACATAGAATTTGTAATCAACATAAATACTTAAAATACTAGGATTAACATGATCAAACTGCTTGCCTTCTTGCTGTTGCTCAATTGGTTGCGGAGGATCGTTCTCGGGATTACCGCAAATGTCGAATCCTAAGCGAAAGGCAAAAAGAACCAAGAACAACCAATAAGACGAGCCACAAATAAACAAAAGAGCAAGCAAAACTTAACCAAATGCGACGAAATTTACACATAAGGTAGAATACGAATATACCTAGACATAGAAACTGGAAAAAACTAATTTGGATTGGTGGTGCAAAGATAATGCATAAAAATACATTTTCGCCATAATTGGCAATGTAGCAAAAATATTTTCTAGAGAGATTTTGAAACTGTAATTTTTATGGTAGCTACCTACTGGTATATAGGTAACCCATATAAAATTTTAGGTCATTTGGAGTTAAAGTGATTTAGTTATGATTTTTCTAAGATGCAAAATTGGCATAATGCACTTTCCAGGAGCATAAATACGTTCAAAACTAATTTTACAGAGAAGTATACCAACAGAGGGGTTTTCTAGAATTTATCAAATATATTTTGCATTTACAGAGAATTACTTGTGCATTTTATAAGTCTTCCAGAATTTTCTAAATGCTAAAAATAGGTACTAACTCATTAATCAAGGTTTCTGCTACAATCTTGGACCTACCATCATTTTTATATTAACATTGGGTTAATAACAAATTTATCAAGGTTGGAATCATTCATTTTGGACATACCAGAGCAAGATATGCATTTTCTAAAGTTTTATTCATTTTCTGGAATATTCAAAATGACAGAAACCAAGTTATTCCTAGTTATAAAATTTTCTGCTACTGGAACATGCTTAAATCCATTTTTATAATAAGCTAAAGTGATAACATGATTTATTACAGTTGGGATTAACTAAAAAGCAGTTAAAATGAATTAGTTATGAGTTTCTAAAGTTTTTACATCATTTTCAGTTGATAAACAATTGCTTACCGAAATACAGAACAACCCAAACAAAGAAAATGACGTGGACGCCCGTGGGCCGTAGATTTAAAATCCAACATTGCACGACGCGGAAATAGCGCCTGCGCGCCACACCTAATCGGGGTCCACCGTTGGATCAAGATCCAACGGCTCACACGAGTGTATGCAACCGGACGGTGCGGTTGCTTGGGCCAATCCCAGCCGCAGATCGACAGATGGACGGCCCAGAACGCACCAACAACCGGATTGTCCGATTGCACACGATCTCGACCATTGATCGCAAGATCGACGGTCGAGATGATGAGGGGAACCGGATGGTCCGAATGCACTCACGATCGAGACCGCAGATCTAAAAATGAACGGTGGGTGATGATCGGAGTTCAAACAGGGATGCTGACATGTGGGACCGCATGTCAGTGACTTCGAGTCACCCACGCGCTGGTTTACCCCACGTGCACAGTGCACTGGGCCCACAAGTCAGCGACCCAAAGAAGGTTTCCGACAGGATTAAGTGCCGACATTTTTATTAATCAATGATTAAGCATTAATGAGGTCGGAACAGTGTGGAGTGAAACAGAGATTGATTTAAGGAGATTGGGCCCACAGGTCAGTGGCTCAATAATAATGATTAAGACACAATTAACAGCTAATGATTGGTAATTAATGTGTCCTAATGATCCGAGCAAAACGGAGCTTCTCGGTGACAAAACCCGAGTGGCTTTACTGGGTCGCCGCGACTCTGATCATGGCGGCGCCACAAACTATCAAAATGGGTTCGCAATAGTGTTGCGGACCCAACGCGTGACCTCGCCGCGGTGGAGGTGCAGAACGCCACGAGCCGAAAACAAAGATGAAGGCCGACACGGCAAAACACGAAAATAGCAAAATGCTCATTGCAGTCAAGGAAGCGAGTGCCATGACTTCTAGGGACTATATAGGAGCTACCTTAGCGAGAGGAGCTCCAAAGATGGCGGGAAGACTTGAACACGATGAAGTCCACCGGGCGAAGAAGATGAAGTGGGAAATGAGGTTACGAGCAAAATGAGTGGAACCACATCATTACCACAGCTTCATTAAAGCTCAAAGAGGCTCCAAAAGCAAGTAATTGCAAAAGAATCACTTACCTGAGCTGGAGAAGAAAGGGGGTGAAACCAACTGAAAATCTCCAAACTTAAAATTGAGTGATTCTGTGAATGCAACCCAAAATCAAGTTAGGGAAATATAAAGGAGGTTGAGGAGTTCAAAGGGTGCAAGAAATGTTGGGGATGAACCATTTGGACACCAAGGCCGCCATTGGAGCTCTGACCAACAATGGTGTTTTGAGGGTGAGGGTGTTCTTGAGCTCAAACACGAGAATAGCTAGGTGTGGTGCAAAGAACACCGGGAGGACCTAGGGAGCCAATTTATAGGAAGGGGATTAGGGTTTTGAGCAAGAACATGAGCCCATGGTGAGCTCGGTTCATGGCGTGATTGTAGACCACGAAATGATGGGAGCAAGTGAGCATGGTGACAATGGAGGAGAAAGCTCAGTGCGCATTAAATGCATTGCGAGAGACGTTGACAAAGCAACGTGGAGGTGACACATCAACGCCGCCCGTGCCTCTCGCTCTCTGCCATTGCGCCGTGCGCGCCGAAGAAGCGAGAGGAGGAAGAAGAACGAAAAGACGAACGGTGACCGTCGGATCGAAAATGGGCGGTCACGATTAAACAAGTTCGCGGACGATCCGGTTGCCTCGGCAATCGGGCGGTTGGATCGAGATCCAACGGTCCCAATTTGTTAATGTAACCGGAGGGTCCGAATGCTCACACGAACGTGGGCCACGCGATCTGAATCAACGGTGATATCGCCGCGCGTTTTGAAAGGGTGGCTCGATGCGATTAGTTGACCGGACCGAATCAATTGGCTCGAGCCGAGTCCGACTCGAACCCGAGTAACATGATAAAACCAAGTTTGATTTTGAAATAAAAAGAGACTTTGAAAGATTTATTTGAGATAGCAAATTAACTCCAAAATTTATGAAAATTTTACAGAGCTTGCTAACTCAGATATTAACCTTGTGTAAAATTTTCAGAGGTTTTTATACTGTGAATAAACCCCAAAATTCTGCAAGGCTCTGTTTTAATGTTTGGTGAGAGTCAAACAGTTTGATCGCCTCTAAAAATATTCAAACAATTTCTAAAATTGTGAAATTTTTCAGAGGGTCACATACCATCACAGAGACTTAGGAAAAATATTTCAGGAATGATCATAAGATTTGACAAGATTGTTTTTGGAATGCCAAGATTTGGATCAACTAGACTTGTGATATTGTATTTCCATAATTCCTTGTACAAGAATTGATTGGCCCAAAAGGAAATACATGCTGTAAGAAAAAGTTTTAATTTCTACTGATTTTCTTACATTTGAAACACAAGCCCAAAATTGGGATGTTACAACTCTCCCCCCCTTACAAGAATCTCGACCCGAGATTCCGTTTACTCGGAGAAGAAGGAAGGAAAATCTGCACGAAGACGATCTTCTCGCTCCCAAGTTGCTTCATCTTCTGAATGGTTTGACCACTGAACCTTAAGGAACTTGATGACCCGGTTCCTTGTTCTCCGTTCAGATTCCTCAAGAATACGAACAGGATGCTCGCGGTAGGTCAAATCCTCTTGCACATCGAGAGTTTCCAACGGAGTTTCCTCAGTTGGGACACGGAGGCACTTCTTCAGGTGTGAAACATGGAACACATCATGCACACCTCAAGTGCAGCTGGTAGCTCCAATCAGCACGCGATCGCTCCAACTTTCGATGATACGGTAGGCCCAACATATCGAGGAGCCAACTTGCCCTTGATGCCAAAACGCTGATGGCCCTTCAAGGGTGAGACTTTGAGGTACACAAAGTCATTGGGCTCAAAGCTCAACTCACGGCGACGACGATCTGCATAGCTCTTTTTATGCGATCGGGCGTGCGCAGATGCTCGCGGATCAAGCGAACTTGGCTGCCTCATTGATCGAATCGGGCGAAAATCGCCGCTCACCGATCTCGACCAGTTCAATGGGGTTCGCATCTCCTCCCATACAAAGCCTCAAATGGTGCCATGCCAAGATCGCTGAAAATCGTTGTTGTAGGAGAACTCAAGAAATGGTAGGCACTTCTCCCACTTCTTCCCATAGGAAAGAACACAAGCACGGAGCATATCTTCCAACACTTGGTTGACTCGCTCCGTCACCATCGATCGAGGATGAAAGGTCAGATCAAAATGAAGGCGGGTCCCCATAGCCTCTTGTAGACTATGCCAAAACCGCGAGGTGAAAAGTGCACCACGATCGAAATAATCGTCTTCGACACCGTGAAGACTCACAATCCTTGAGACATAAAGTTCGGCCAAAGGCCCCACACGGCCGAGTCTTGACGGAAGGAAATGTGCCACTTTAGTCAACCCGTCGATCACGACCCAAATAGCATCATTCCCTTTGGACGAGCGGGGCAATCCGTGATGAAGTCCATGCCAACGAGTCCCACTTCCATTCTCGCACCGCAAGGGTGAAGAAGACCACTGGACGCGATGCTCGGCCTTCACACGACAAAGACACGCCGCACTCGACAACGAACACGGCAATCTCGCGCTTCATTCGGGTCCACGTAATCTCGGCGAAGATCCCGATACATCTTGGTAGCCCCGGGTGAATAGACAAAGGAGAATCATGGGCTTCGCGAGAATCAAATCCCGCAATTCCATGACCTTAGGGACCACAAGACGCCGTCCAAACCACACAACGCCATGCTCATCCTCCGAAAAGCACTTGGCTATTCCATCCTTGATGTTACGCTGATCGCTCACACCAACATCTGTCTGTGCGTGCGCTTGATTTGGTCCACCAAGGTTGGTTGCACAACCAATGTAGCAAGAGAACCGTGCTCGGTCAAACCCAAATTAAGGCGCTGAAATTTGAAATGAGAGCAGTCGCGCTTCTTGGAGCATCAACATGTTGCAATACACCTTCCGATCGAGTGCATCCGCAACGACATTGGCCTTGCCCGGATGGTGCCGAATGCCCATGTCATAGTCCTGATCAATTCCAACCATCTTCTTTGCTCGAGGTTCAGATCGTTTGGGTGAACAAGTACTTCAAGCTCTTGTGGTGGAATACACCTCACAACGGTTACCAATCGTAATGCCGCCAAATCTTGAGTGCATGGACCACCGCAGCTAACTCCAAGTCATGAGTAGGATAGTTGAGTTCATGAGGCCTCAACCGCCGCGATGCATAGGCCACAACCTTGCCCTCCTGCATAAGGACACAACCAAGACCCTGACGAGAAGCATCACAATAGATATCAAAACTCTTGTGAATATCGGGAGAACAAGCACTGGGTGAGGTCAACCGCTTCTTGAGTTCTGAAAACTCACATCACAAGCAATGGACCACTCAAACTTCTTGTCTTTCTTGAGTAGTTCAGTCATAGGCTTTGCAATCTTGGAGAAATTCTTGATGAAGCGGCGATAGTAGCCAGCCAAACCAAGAAAACTCTGCACATCGGTGACTGACTTGGGCTGACCCCAAGATAGTACATCACTGACCTTGCTCGGATCCACAGCCACACCTCCTGCTGAAAGAACATGGCCTAAGAATGCCACTTCCTTCAACCAGAACTCGCACTTGCTGAATTTGGCATACAACTGGTGTTCGCGCAACTTGCCCAACACAAGCTGAAGATGCTCAGCATGCTCTTCTTCACTCTTGGAGTAGATAAGGATATCGTCGATGAACACCACCACAAACCTATCCAAATACTCCATGAATACAGAGTTCATTAGGTTCATGAATAAAGCAGGAGCATTAGTCAAACCAAAAGACATGACAGTGTACTCGTAAAGGCCATAACGAGTAGCAAAAGCCGTCTTAGGAATATCCTCGGCCCTGATCCTGACTTGATGATAGCCCAATCTCAAGTCAATCTTGGAGAAGACTCGTGCTCAGGTCAATTGATCGAAAAGATCATCAATACGGGCAAAGGATACTTGTTCTTTACCGTCACCTCATTAAGCGGACGGTAATCAACACACATGCGCAAGGTCTTGTCCTTCTTCTTTACAAAGATAATGGACAACCCCAAGGAGATGAGCTAGGACGGATAAAACCCTTCTCTTGCAGCTCACCCGCTTGCTTCTTCACTCCTCCAACTCATTAGGAGGCATGCGATCGGCCTCTTAGAAATAGGGGCGATGCAGGCAGCAACTCTATCACAAACTCGGATCGCGAACAGAGGCATCCTCGGTAAATCTTCGGGAAAGACATCCGCGAAGTCACACACGTGGGGACGTCGCGAATCTCCAATGCCGGCCGCTTCAAGGACACAAAGATGGGGTTCTCGCAATCGCGGTGAAAACCCAACTGTTCACCAAGGATGGTGAGGTAGACAATCTTCCCGGCACAATCGATTTGCCCCAAGTGTTGGGACAACCAATCCATGCCAAGAATCACATCCAAGCGTGCCGAGTCGAGTAGGATAAGATTCGCCAAGAATCCCACTCCTTCGATGTGGATAGGAACATCCATACTACTTGGTCTCTCATTTCCGAACCCGGAGAGCGAATCACATGGAATACCCAAAGGAACACAAGTGAAGTCCACAATCAATAGCAAAGACCTCGAAATAAAAGAATGCGAAGCTCCGAGTCAAATAAAGCGTAGCGGCTGCAAATTAACAAGGAGCGTACCCAACACCACGTCGGGCGCCTCTGTGCCTCCTCGGCCGAGATGTGGTTGACTCGGCCGCTCCCAAGCCCGGGTCTTACGGTCGGTGGTGACCACTCCCTTGCCCGTCCTCCATTGGGACGAGGGGCCGCTCGATCTTCTTAGGACAACTACTGCGTAGTGGCCCTTGTCGTGGCGATGAAGCGGTGGCGTGGCCGCGGGGTTACGGGAACACCTGCTGGCGGGTCGCAGCGCTGCGTGGCTCGAAGCCACGGCCGCGGGGACGTGGAGCCGGGCGCCGAAGGCCTCGGCGGTGGTGCGCCCAAAGAACGGGCCGGTGCAGGTCCAACACGGGGACGAGCGAGGCCGCTGTGCGGCACATCCCAGGCCTCCCACTTGCGCTTGCGGACTCGCCAGCGCTCTTGCCTTGTGCTCGCGATAATGGCCTTGTCCACCAAGGTCCGGAAGTCGGGAAGTCCACAATAGAGAGCTTGTCCTGGCTCCTCGCACAAACCCTCCATGAACTTCTCCCCTTGGCCTCATCCGTGGCCACCTCGTGAGAGCGTACCTCGCCAAATGGTTGAACTCATGGAGGTACTCAGTCACGATCTGCGCTCTGTTTGGCGCTAGGAACTCCTTCTTCTTGACTTCATCGGCCGGCGGGGACATGGGCCCGACGGAAAGCGGATCGAACTCCTCCCACGAGACCACGTGTCCGCGCAGTCGCATGGCGAGGAAATTCTCCCACCATGAGTGCCGCACCTCCAACCGATGGGATGCGAAAAGTGCCTCTGCTCCCGGCATCGAGCAACGTTGAGCTTCGCTCAACCGGCGCAGCCAGATCGTCTGCGTCCAAGGATCCTCGGGCCGGGAGAAGGTAGGAGGCGATGCGGAGGAACTCGCAAGTCCCCACGAGATTGGTGACCACCTCCAGATCCAGAGGCACCAGAGGGAGTGGAGGTGTTCCTGGCGATAACCTCCAACACCCTACGGTCCTCTGAACGATTGCGTTCGATTTGCATGAGGACTTCCGCCATGGTCGGAGGAGGGGGAAGCTCCTCATCGGGACTACCCGGTTGATTCCGGCCGCTACGTGTCCCACCAGCCATCCTGATTTACTAAGACAAGTTAGACACAGTTCAAGACCGAAGAGCACAGAAATCCAAACTTAGTCAAAACGACCAAAGAGTAGCCACAAAAGAACATGAGACTGTAAATCCCGAATCAACTTCCCGAAACGACTAACCCGTATGGAAGAACGAATAATCGCTTGAGAAGACCCAAAATTTCAGAACTAATTTCCAGCTCACAACAGCCCAAAATTCAAGGTATACCCACCTAATAGAGTATAGGCATTAGCTAATCTCATATCACTTCTTACCCTTTTATTCCCACAAGTTTTAGTTGTATTTACCTCTCAGGCCCTACCTTAATTACTAACCACTAGCTAGCTGTCCAAATTTCTTTCTCCAAGCTCTCAGGTTCCTCCCAAGACCAAGTTAATCGATAGAGGCTAATTTTTGAAAGGAAGAGAGGAACAACCTTTTCAAAACTTAAGTGGGAGTAAGGTGAGATGAGCAAGCTAAGATAGATAAGGAGTAAAATCTGAGAACTTACTTAAGTTTTCATAAACTATTTGAAAGTAAGTTTTCAAAATATCCTAAAGGCGACCAAGCTAGGGGTTTCTACGGTCAGTATGGCTCTGATACCAACTTTGTGAGGACCCGGAATATTTAACTAGTAACACTTAACCTCCAAATGGTTCTAGCATCACTAATTAAACATTCTAAGCCTCGATGCACATATGCTTCCCAGAATTGCAGCATATGCACATCATCACAAAATTATACGTCAATTCCATACACATACCTTACTAAGTTCAACAACGACATAAAGTAAAGTTATTACAAAAGAGAGCCGACTGCCAAATAGAACAATATACAAGAATGACAATGAAGCAAAAGCGCCATAAGATGGCTAGAACAAAAGTCGACCAGGTTAGCCACACACCCACAAGGCAACCGACAGGGCCGCTGAGCTAGTCGCCCATAGCTACCACAACACGCTCACAAAAGTGAGGCCCTTCAGCTCACCTTCTTCCTCTGCAACAAAACAATTAAGCATAGCATCCGAGTACAAAGATTGTCTTTGTACCCAAGCAAGATCGGCGTGTGGAATAGCAGACCTATTCATAACTACATGCAAGCTTATTTAGGTGGAGGTTGTATGTCTTATTTTGCATGAAGCCAACTTTATTTGCAATAATGTAATACATTTCAAAAGCAAGTTTGCAAATCTGTTTAGTTATCAAAGTAACGATGAAGTCTGATACATACAAGTAACCACTGGAAGTGACTATCCCAATAGTCACCACAACATAGCACGAATCACTGATTCGCACCACCCATCAAGTTTTAATTTAAAGGTTGTAGTCTAACTCTTGAAAGACCTTGCCAAGCGTGTCCATAACCTAGGACGAGGCTATTCGAATAGTTTATATACCTGCGCAGGGTGTACCAATGTACCCACACTTGAGACCGCCTTTTAGCCACCGGATGAAGCACACTACCTTTGGTATGCTTCAAGACGCTAAGTCCTCTGAGACATTTCCAATGGATTGAGCTAATCAAGAGCCGCACGTATGGGGTTAACCCTTAGTGATCTGCCGACGACGAAATATGGATCACAAGGACCCATACGTGGAGCAGAGACACCGCCTCGCGGGTGCTCCCCTCCCCACAAACACGTCCATGTTGCATATATCCCATATGCAACCCACCACGTGACTCATTAATTAACACCCCCAAAGTACTTAGTCAAGAGAGGTCCCATTTCCTCTAGTGTGGTTAGCACGCAAGAATGCTTGGTTTAGTGTAACAAGATGTTCGGTCCTTGTTGACTTAGGCACCATTCCAATCACACCGAGAATCACACCAACATACCATTGTGCCCAAGTCTAAATCATTTTGCTTTTAGTTTTAGTTTTCATAAGTAGACATGGCACAAGGTGGAAATCATAAATCATAATAAGTTTTGTGTGATCAAGGTTATCGACAAGTCGATAACCGCCCATTTCTACCGGCTAAGCATGGCTAAGCAATTAATTCGCAACTACTAAGTGACAAGAGCCCTCCATGAACTCTTAATCACAGACAAGTAACCTAGGCTCATGGTAGTAGAGGATAATCATTTGCTAAGGAAATGCATCTACTAGGCCAACTATTAAAACAAAGTAGCAATGCATACATAGAATTTGTAATCAACATAAATACTTAAAATACTAGGATTAACATGATCAAACTGCTTGCCTTCTTGCTGTTGCTCAATTGGTTATGAGGATCGTTCTCGGGATTACCGCAAATGTCGAATCCTAAGCGAAGGCAAAAAGAACCAAGAACAACCAATAAGACGAGCCACAAATAAACAAAAGAGCAAGCAAAACTTAACCAAATGCGACGAAATTTACACATAAGGTAGAATACGAATATACCTAGACATAGAAACTGGAAAAAACTAATTTGGATTGGTGGTGCAAAAGATAATGCATAAAAATACATTTTCGGCCATAATTGGCACTGTAGCAAAAATATTTTCTAGAGAGATTTTGAAACTGGAATTTTTATGGTAGCTACCTACTGGTATATAGGTAACCCATATAAAATTTTAGGTCATTTGGAGTTAAAGTGATTTAGTTATGATTTTTCTAAGATGCAAAATTGGCATAATGCACTTTCCAGGAGCATAAATACGTTCAAAACTAATTTTACAGAGAAGTATACCAACAGAGGGGTTTTCTAGAATTTATCAAATATATTTTGCATTTACAGAGAATTACTTGTGCATTTTATAAGTCTTCCAGAATTTTCTAAATGCTAAAAATAGGTACTAACTCATTAATCAAGGTTTCAGCTACAATCTTGGACCTACCATCATTTTTATATTAACATTGGGTTAATAACAAATTTATCAAGGTTGGAATCATTCATTTTGGACATACGAGCAAGATATGCATTTTCTAAAGTTTTATTCATTTTCTGGAATATTCAAAATGACGAAACCAAGTTATTCTAGTTATAAAATTTTACGCTCTTTGGAACATGCTTAAATCCATTTTTATAATAAGCTAAAGTGATAACATGATTTATTACAGTTGGGATTAACTAAAAGCGATTAAAATGAATTAGTTATGAGTTTCTAAAGTTTTACATCATTTTCGCTTGATAAACAATTGCTTACCAAATACGTAACAACCCAAACAAAGAAAATGACGTGGGCGCCGTGGGCCGTAGATTTAAATCCAACGACCACGCCGACGCTGAAAATAGCGCCGCGCGCCACACCTGTCGGGGTCCACCGTTGGATCAAGATCAACGGCTCACACGAGTGTATGCAACCGGGCGGTGCGGTTGCTTGGGCCAATCCCACCGCAGTCGGCGGATGGACGGCCCGAACGCACCAACAACCGGATTGTCCGATTGCACACACGATCTCGACCATTGATCGCAAGATCGACGGTCCAGAATGATGAGGGGAACCGGATGGTCCGAATGCACTCACGATCGAGACCGCAGATCTAAAAATGAACGGTGGGTGATGATCGGAGTTCAAACAGGGATGCTGACATGTGGGACCGCATGTCAGTGACTTCGAGTCACCCACGCTATTGGTTTACCCCACGCACGCAGCTGCACTGGCCCACAAGTCAGCGACCCAAAGAAGGTTTCAGAGCGAGATTAAGTGCCGACATTTTTATTAATCAATGATTAAGCATTAATGAGGTCGAACGATGTGAGTGAAACAGAGATTGATTTAAGGAGATTGGGCCTGGTCGGTGGCTCAATAATAATGATTAAGACACAATTAACACTAATGATTGGTAATTAATGTGTCCTAATGATCGACGAAACGGAGCTTCTCGGTGACAAAACCGAGTGGCTTTAGCTTGGGTCGCGGCGACTCCGATGTGGCGGCGCCATTAAACTATCAAATGGGTTCGCAATAGTGTTGCGGACCCAACGATGGTGACCTCGCCCGTGGTGGAAGTGCAGGCAGCGGCGGCGGAAAACAAAGATGAAGGCCGACACGGCAAAACACGAAAATAGCAAAATGCTCATTGCAGTCCAAGCGAGTGCCATGACTTCTAGGGACTATATAGGAGCTACCTTAACCGAGAGGAGCTCCAAAGATGGCCGGGAAGACTTGAACACGATGAAGTCCACCGAGCCGAAGAAGATGAAGTGGAAATGAGGTTACGAGCAAAATGAGTGGAACCACATCATTACCACAGCTTCATTAAAGCTCAAAGAGGCTCCAAAAGCAAGTAATTGCAAAAAGAATCACTTACCGATTGGAGAAGAAAGGGGTGAAACCAACGAAAATCTCAAACTTAAAATTGAGTGATTCTGTGAATGCAACCCAAAATCAAGTTAGGGGAAATATAAAGGAGGTTGAGGAGTTCAAAGGGTGCAAGAAATGTTGGGGATGAACCACTGGACACCAAGGCCGCCATTGGAGCTCTGACCAACAATGGTGTTTTGAGGGTGAGGGGTGTTCTTGAGCTCAAACACGAGAATAGCTAGGTGTGGTGCAAAGAACACCGGGAGGACCTAGGGAGCCAATTTATAGGAAGGGGATTAGGGTTTTGAGCAAGAACATGAGCCCATGGTGAGCTCGGTTCATGGCGCGGTTGTAGACCACGAAATGATGGGAGCAAGTGAGCATGGTGACAATGGAGGAGAAAGCACGTGCGCATTAAATGCATTGCGAGAGACGTTGACAAAAGCAACGTGGAGGTGACACATCAACGCCGCCCGTGCCTCTGCTCGCTCGCCATTGCCGCGTGCGCTCGAAGAAGCGAGAGGAGGAAGAAGAACGAGAAGAACGAACGGTGACCGTCGGGATCGAAAATGGGCGGTCACGATTAAACAAGTTCGCCGACACGGTCGGTTGCCCTCGACAATCGGGCGGTTGGATCGAATCCAACGGTCCCAATTTGTTAATGTAACCGAGGTCCGAATGCTCACACGAACGTGGGCGCGATCTGAATCAACGGTGATATCGCACGCGCGTTTTGAAAGGGTGGCTCGGTGCGATTAGTTGGTGGACCGAATCAATTGCTTCGAGCCGAGTCCGACTCGAACCCGAGTAACAGTAAAACCAAGTTTGACTTTGAAATAAAAACAGAGACTTTGAAAGATTTATTTGAGATAGCAAATTAACTCCAAAATTTATGAAAATTTTACAGGAGCTTGCTAACTCAGATATTAACCTTGTGTAAAATTTTCAGAGGTTTTTATACTGTGAATAAACCTCCCAAAATTCTGCAAGGCTCTGTTTTAATGTTTGACTGAGAGTCAAACAGGTTTGACTGCCTCTAAAAATATTCAAACAATTTCTAAAAATTGTGAAATTTTTCAGAGGGGTCACATACCATCACAGAGACTTAGGAAAAATATTTCCAGGGAATGATCATAAGATTTGACAAGATTGTTTTTGGAATGCCAAGATTTGGATCAACTAGACTTGTGATATTGTATTTCCATAATTCCTTGTACAAGAATTGATTGGCCCAAAAGGAAATACATGCTGTAAGAAAAAGTTTTAATTTCTACTGATTTTCTTACATTTGAAACACAAGCCCAAAATTGGGATGTTACAACTTTACAAAAAAATTTCGGCAGAACCTCCTTTGTATAAATAATCATACCGGAGGTTCGCACAAGAAACAATAACAATAATCAATGAACCAGTCTTCCAATTCAAAACATAATCATAAAGACATCCATATTATGCTAATCAACGCTATTACACAAATCCAACATAAGGCATAACCAAAAGAGAAGCCCTTAAGCAGTTTATTCAGTTATTTAAGCATGATTAACTTTATTGAATTATAATCTCAATGTTCGTGGCAGTGCTTCAAAACTATAACTATGCCCTCCCATGCATGTCGCGCCCTTTTTGAGAGGTACCTAAACAAACAACAACAACAAGGGTGAGTTCGATGACTCAGCAAGTACACTATAATCAAAGACAACATTCTTAATGGTAATTCAACAACTCAATACACTTCACAACATTTAGGATAAACCATGCACATGCTATGCAGTATGCTCAACTTTCACTTTATCCTTTACTTTGTCTCTTAGCATTACACCTGTAATGCGGAGTGTGCATCCGTCAATGCACACCCATGCCTGTGCCTTCTAGCACAGGGACCAATTGCCCACATACCACCAATGTGGGGATCTAGGCCCATGCTCCACGAGCATGGGGATCTTTTGCCCGTCATCATTATGACGGGGATCTCAGCAATAGCATGGTCAACTCGTGACCGAGCCCACAAATGCCAACATGATGCGTGTGTATGCAATTTCAATAAGAACAATAAATGAACAAATGCATTCACATCTTCATGGCATACAAGTAGACTATTCATAATACAACTTTCTCATCCTTAGGTATCATACTTTTCCAACATCAATGCGTAGTATATAACATATGCACCACTACACACGAACTATAATTTTCACATCGCAAAAGATTCATGGTTCACACCAAACATTATCTAATATAACACAAGACTCCACTCAATAATTTCAATGCTATTCCTTAATGCACTTGCAATACAAAACAAAAACATTCATAAGCATACTTCATCATAGAGATGCATTTCAGTAACAGGATCATATATAAGCCACTTCCATACTCAAACTAACTAAACAGACATTCACCACAAACAATCAATTCAACACTCATTCAACATCTGTCTACTAAAATTGTACTTGCCTCAACCATGCGAAGGTGGATGTCGAGGATAAGGTACTGCTCCCGAGCCAAACCCACACTGGACATATAAATGAGACATGCTAAGGCTACCATGTAGGTCTAATAACAAAACTGTAATCACAAATGAACTCATCGTCCACTCGACGCGATCCCCGACTCTATTATCGGCTGCCAGATTTCCTTTCCAGAGAACAGCCCCCTTCGAAAAAATCATAACTTCTTGTACAGAAATCCAAATGAAGTGATCTTGGACATTCTGAAAAGGTTATTGAATTCCCCTTCTAAACCTAGTTGGTGAGGTTCTCTGATTCGGCCCTTTACTAGCCCTACCAAGCCATTCAACAAAGCATCAATTTTTGTGTCGGGTCTCTGGACAGCAACAATAAAACTATCATAACTTTCTATACATTCATCCGAATTTCATGATCTTTACTTTTCCTGAAAGCTGGAAGGATTATCTACATTTTTCGTTATGGCGAGACCCTCTGATTTGTCCTCTAAATATACGCTTATGTCGAAACACTAAAACCTGTCAGACCAGCAACCATTCCACAGCATAGACCCAATAAGAATAAAATCATAACTTTTGCTACAGAGGTCCAAATGACGTGATTCTTGTCGGCAATGAAAGATAACGAGATATCCTACAACTCTCTAGGAGATCCCAAGTTCCAATTCGGCACTTATCAAATTCTTACTTAATTAACAAATTAACTGCAGATTCTCGTCAGGATTTTGGGACAGCAGCACTAAACAAATCATAACTTTCTAACCGTTAATCGGATTTGGGTGTTCTTGGCGGCCACTTAAACCTAAGAACAAACCCCACATATCTCTAGGAGATGGGGTCGCCAGATTCTGCTTCTAAGGATACGAAAACAGCCACGCACTAATCTGGACAGAACGCGATCTAAACCCGACATTGCTAGAAAAACAACAATTAAACATCTAGACGATGGGACAGCGGTTACCCTTCACGAACGACGTAGACGACGACGATCTCCACCTCCCAAGACGGCCTCCTCTACTCACCTCCTTCCTCCTCCCATGGCCGGCGGCGGGGAGTCGTGCACCGGGGAGAGTCGTGCACAGGGAGGCGCCGGTGGAGGAGCTGCCGGGCGGGAGGGGCTGCCATGGGAGGAGGTGCTACAGTGCGCGGCTCTCTGTAGCGTCGTGCTACAGATACTCCACTACAATGTAGGGCTAGGGTTTGCCTCCCCTTTTAAGTGGTTCCTCGGTTGGGCCAAAAAGCTATGGGCGAAGGCCGAGTTCTAATACTCTTTCTAACTTCTGAATTTTTCTTTTCTAATTCTATTTAATTTCAGTACTAATCACTTATTTGTTTTATTTTTAAACGGGATATTACACCAATGCTCCTGCTTTATTCATGAACCTAATGAACTCGGTATTCATGGAGTATTTGGATAGGTTTGTGGTAGTGTTCATCGATGATATCCTTATCTACTCCAAGTGTGAAGAAGAGCATGCCGAGCACCTTCGACTTGTGTTGGGCAAGCTGCGCGAACACCACCGTATGCCAAATTCGACAAGTGCGAGTTCGGTTGAAGGAAGTGGCATTCTTGGGCCATGTTCTTTCAAAGAGGAGGTGTGGTGTGGATCCTAGCAAGGTCGGCGATGTGCTATCTTGGGGTCAGCCAAGTCGGTCACCGATGTGCGGAGTTTTCTTGGTTTGGTGGCTACTATCGCTGTTTTATCGAGAATTTCTCCAAGATTGCGGCCTATGACCGAATTGCTCAAGAAAGACAAGAAGTTTGTGTGGTCCATTGCTTGTGATGTGAGTTTTCAAGAACTCAAGAATTGATTGACCTCCGCCCAAGTGCTTGTTCTCCCTGATATTCACAAGAGTTTTGATATCTATTGTGATGCTTCTCGTCGTGGTCTTGGTTGTGTTCTTATGCAGGAAGGCAAGGTTGTGGCCTATGCGTCGCGGCAATTGAGGCCTCATGAACTCAACTATCCTACTCATGACTTGGAGTTAGCGTGTGGTCCATGCACTCAAGATTTGGCGGCATTATCGATTGGTAACCGTTGTGAGGTGTATTCGACCACAAGAGCTTGAAGTACTTGTTCACCCACGAATCTGAACCTCGGGCAAAGAAGATGGTTGGAATTGATCAAGGACTATGACATGGGCATTCAAGATCATCCGAGCAAGGCCAATGTTGTGGCGGATGCACTCGATCGGAAGGTGTATTGCAACATGTTGATGCTCCAAGAGCGTGACCTACCCTCATTTCAATTCCAATACTCAATTTGGGTTTGGTCGAGCACGGTTCTCTTGCTACATTGGTTGTGCAACCAACCTTGGTGGACCAAATCAAGGCGGCTGCAACGCATTGATGTTGGCGTGGGCCAAATCAAGCGAAACATCAAGGATGGGATAGCCAAGTGCTTTCGAAGGATGAGCATGGCGTTGTGTGGTTTGGGCAGCGTCTTGTGGTTCCTAAGGTCATGGAATTGCGAATTTGATTCTCCGCAAGCCCCCGATTCTCCTTTGTCTATTCACCCCGGGGCTACCAAGATGTATCAGGATCTTCGTCAGAGATTCTGGTGGACCCGAATGAAGCGCGAGATTGCCAAGTTCGTTGCCGAGTGCGACGTGTGCTGTCGTGTGAAGGCCGAGCATCAGCGTCCAGCAGGTCTTCTTCAGCCTTTGCCAGTGCCAGAATGGAAGTGGGATTCCGTTGGCATGGACTTCATCACCGGTTTGCCCCGCTCGTCCAAAGGGAATGATGCTATTTGGGTCGTGATCGACAGGTTGACTAAAGTGGCACATTTCCTTCCCGTCAAGACTCAGCTTCGTGTGGGGCCTTTGGCCGAACTTTATGTCTCGAGGATTGTGAGTCTTCACGGTGTACCGAAGACGATTATTTCTGATCGTGGTGCACTTTTCACCTCGCGGTTTTGGCATAGTCTGCAAGAGGCTATGGGGACCCGCCTTCATTTCAGTACAGCCTTTCATCCTCAGGACGATGGTCAGACGGAGCGAGTCAACCAAGTGTTGGAAGATATGCTCGTGCTTGTGTTCTTTCCTATGGGAAGAAGTGGGAGAAGTGCCTACCATTTGCGGAGTTCTCCTACAACAACGGCTACTGTGCCGCCTTGGCATGGCACCATTTGAGGCTTTGTATGGGAGGAGATGCGAAACCCCATTGAACTGGTCGAGATCGTGAGCGGCGCTTTCGGCCCAGATTCGATCAATGAGGCCGAAAGTCAAGTTCAGTTGATCCGCGAGCATCTGCGCACGACCCAGTCTAGACAAAAGAGCTACGCAGATCGCCGTCACCGTGAGTTGAGCTTTGAGCCCAATGACCTTGTGTATCTCAAAGTATCTCCTTGAAGGGCCATCTGCTTTGGCATCAAGGGCAAGTTGGCTCCTCGATATGTTGGGCCTTACCGTATCATCGAGAGAGTTGGAGCAGATTGCATATAGATTGGAGCTACCACTGCATGCTGAGGGTGTGCATGATGTGTTCCATGTTTCACACCAAGAAGTGCCTCCGTGTCCCAATCGAGGAAACTCCGTTGGAAACTCGATGTGCGGAGAATTTGACCTATCATGGCGCCTGCTCGCATTCTTGAGGAATCGAACGGAGAACAAGGAACCGTGTCATCAAGTTCCTTAAGGTTCGATGGTCAAACCATTCTCAAGATGAGGCAACTTGGGAGCGAGAAGATCGCTTCGTGCATTTTCCTTCTTTCTTCTCCGAGTAAACGGAATCTCGGTCGAGATTCTTGTAAGGGGAGAGTTGTAACATCCCAATTTTGGGCTTGTGTTTCAAATGTAAGAAAATGAGTAGAAATTAAAACTTTTTCTTACATCATGTATTTCCTGTTTGTACTGGACAAGTATTGTACAAGACTTATGGAAATGCAAAGCCACAAGTCTTTTGATCCAAATCTTGTTCCTTCAAAAACAATCTTGTCAAACCTTTTGATCATCCTCTGGAAATATTTTTCCTAAGTTCTTGGGACGGTATGTGACCCCTCCGAAAAATTTCACAATTTTTAGAAATTGTTTGAATATTTTAGAGGGCAGTCAAACCTGTTTGACTCTCAGTCAAACCTAAAACCAGTACCTTGTAGAATTTTTGGAGAAAAATTCAATGCATAAAAATCTCTGAAAATTTTTCACAAGGTCAATGTCTTAGTCAGCAAGCTCCTGTAAAAATTTCAGAATTTTTGGAGTTATTTTGCTACCCCAAATAAATCCTCAAAAGTCTCAGCTTTAATTTAAAACCTAAAGCTGATTCACTATTCATTGGGTTCGAGTCGGGCTCGAGTCCGAGCCACTTGACTTGGTTGAACCACCTAAGCGCACCGAGCCGCGCTTTTAAAACGTGCGTGCGATATCGACCGTTGGATCCCAATGGCGTGGCCCGCATTGATGATGTCGTTCGGACCCTCCGGTTGCATTAGCCAATTGGGACCGTTGGATCTCAATCCAACCGTCCAGATTTCCGTAGGCAATCGGACTGTCCGGCGAACTCTTTTAAATCACAGCCGTCCATCTAAAATCCAACGGTCGTGGTTTGTCTTCTCTGTTCTTCTTCCTCCTCGGCCTCTCCGTGCGCGCGGGCGGCAATGGCAGAGCGAGAGAAAGCGAGGCGGCGTGATGTGTCACCTCCACGCTTGCTTTTGTCAACGCCTCTCGCAATGCATTTAATGCGCACTGCACTTTCTCCTCCATTGTCACCATGCTCACTTGCTCCCATCTTTTCTTGGTCTACAACCGGAGCATGAACCGAGTCCACCATGGACTCGGTTCTGCTCAAAACCCTAATTCTTTCCCTATAAATTGCCCCTCTAGGTCCTCCCGGTGTCCCTTTACACCACACTTTGCTCTTCTTAGTGTTTGAGCGGCTAAACCACCTCACACCCTCAAAGCACCATTGTTGGCCGTAGCTCCAATGGCGCCTTGGTGTCCAAAGTGGTTCATCTTCAACATCTCTTGCACCCTTTGAACTCCTCAACCTCCTTTGTATTTCCCCTAACTTGATTTTGGGTTGCATTCACAGGAATCACTCAATTTTAAGTTTGGAGATTTTCGGTTGGTTTCACCCCTTTTCTTCCCCAGCTCCGGTAAGTGATTCCTTTTGCAATTATTTGCTTTTGGAGCCTCTTTGAGCTATAATGAAGCTGTGGTGATGATTTGGTTCCACTCATTTTGCTCAGAACCTCATCTTCCACTTCATCTTCTTCGGCTCCGGTGGACTTCATCGTGCTCAAGTCTTCCCCGGCCATCTTTGGAGCTCCTCTCGGTTAAGGTAGTTTCTATATAGTCCCTAGAAGTCATGGCACTCGCTTCCTTGGACCGCAGCAGAGCATCTTGCTATTTTCGTGTTTTGCCTTGTCGACCTCTTTCTTTGTTTTCGGCTCGGGCTGCCTGCACTTCCACCGCCGAGGTCATCATCGGGTCCGCAACCCTATTGCGAACCCATTTTGATAGTTTGTGGCGCCGCCACATCGAGTCGCCGGCGACAAGCCGGCAAAGCCACTCGGGTTTTGCCAGTTGAGAAGCTCCGTTTTCATCAGATAATTAGGACACATTTAATGTTTAATGATTGCCAATCAGTAGAGCATTAATGGTGTCTTAATCTGGCCTAATGTCTCACCGACATGTGGGTCCAAATTTAAATCACCCGGCTTTTATCCGTGCGCTTAGGCATCATTAATGCTAATCATGGGTTAATTAAAGTGTCGGCACTATTGGTCGCGGAAATAACCCTGTGCCCTTTGCGGTGGGCCCATAAGCTCAAAACAGAAACCGTAAGTCGTTATGGCTGATTTTGAGTTTATTTATTGCTAATCATTGTTAGCAATAAATGTGTCCGAGATTACCTTTTTGGGTCAGCGACGTGTGGGCCCTCGTCCTAAATCACCTCTGTTCAAAATCCTTAGGACACATTAATTGCTAATCATCATTAATCATTGGTCATTAGTAATTAAATTAGCCGCCCTAAAAACCTCGATTAAGTCAACGCTGTGGGTCCACATGCATCGCGCACGTGTTAAGACTTCGCATGTGTGACTCGATCCATCGACATGCGCCCCACGTGTCGATATTCTGTTGCACTTCAATCTTGGACCGCCGTCCATTTTGCGATCTGCGCCTAGATCTTGTATGCGTTCGACCATCCGTTCCCCTCATCATTCTTGGCCGTCCATCGCTTGATCCGCGCCTCGATCATGCGCGTAATCGGACCTTCCGACGGAAGCGCTCTCGTGCCGTTCATCTTGAGATCTACGGTGTGGCGGCCAAGGCAACCGCACGTCGGTTGCATTCGCCTCGTGAGCCGTTGGATCTTGATCCAACGGTGGGCTCGTTCGAATCGCGCGCGTCGCCGTTTCTCGTCGTGTGGCTCGTTGGATATTGCATCAACGCCCACGAGCGCCCACGCCGCTTACCTTCTGGGTTGGTTTTTATTTCGTAGTATTTATTTATCAACCAAAATTGCATCAAAACTTTAGAAATTCATAACTAATTCAAGATAAATCCTTTTACATGGAACCAATCGTAATAAATTTTTATTTCACTGAAGTTTAATATAAAAATGCTTTTAGCTATGTTCAGAGTAGAAAATTCTGTAATCTTTAATAGCTTGTTTTCTCGCTATTTTTATATATTCAATTGTATTAAAACTTAGAAAATGCATATCTTTTCTGTATATCTGCTAATTGAATGATTTTAACTTTGATAAATTTGTTATTAACTAAACTTTGATCTAAAAATGGTGATAGGTCTAAATCAAGACAGAGAAATATGTTAATAGATTTAACCTTATTAGTAGCAATTAAAAAAATCCATTTAATGTTGTAATAGGCACCAATAATTCCTGTAAATCCTAAAAATAGAAATTTGATGTTAGAAATCCCTCTGTTATCATACTATAATGTGAAATGGGTGTCGCACATGTTATATTTCTGGAAAGTGCATTATGCTAATTTTGCATCTTAGAAAAATCATAACTAAATCATTTTAACTCCAAATGACCTGAAATTTTATATGGGTTACCACTATACCAGTAGGTAGCTACCATAAAAATTTCAGCTTCAAAATATTTCTAGAAAATGTTTTTGCTACAGTGCTAATTATGGTCGAAAATGGGTTTTTAGGTAATATCTTTTGCACCTCAAATCCAAATTGGGTTTTTCCAGTTTCTATGTCTAGGTGTATTCGTATTCTACCTTATGTATAAATTTCGTCGCATTTGGATAATTTTTGCTTGCTCGTTTGTTTTAGTGTGGCTCGTCTTATTAGTTGTTCTTGGTTCTTTTTGCCTTTCGCTTAGGGTTCGACATTTGCGGTAACCCCGAGAACGACCCTCCACAACAGTTTGAGCAACAGCAAGAAGGCAAGCAGTTTGATCATGTTAATCCCAGTATTTTAAGTACTTATGTTGATTACAAATTCTATGTATGCATTGCTACTTTGTGTTAATAGTTGGCCTAGTAGATGCATTTCCTTAGCAAATGATTATCCTCTACTACCATGAGCCTAGGTTACTTGCTGTGATTTAGAGTTCATGGATGGGCTCTTGTCACTTAGTAGTTGCGAATTAATTGCTTAGTCATGCTTAGTTTCGGTAGAAATGGGCGGTTATCGACTTGTCGATAACCTTGATCACTTAAAACTTATTATGATTATGATTTTCCACCTTGTGCCATGTCTACTTATGAAAACTAAAACTGAAAACAAAATGATTTATACTTGGGCACAATGGTATGATGGTGTGATTGTGGGTGTGACTGGAATGGTGCCCGGGTCAACAAGGACCGAACATCTTGTTACACTAAACCAAGCATTTTAGCGTGCTAACCACGTTAGAGGGTATGGGACCTCTCTTGACTTAGTACTTTGGCGTGTATTGGCTCCGAGTCGCAGGGAGTCGCAGGAGGGATGGTGTTGGGAGCATTGTAGTGTCCGAAAGACTTCACCCGTGATGGGATTTGTTGTCTTCGCTTGCAATGTAAGCATATGGGTTTCTATCCATATGAGCGGCTCGTAGTTGATACACAAGATTGGAAATGTCTCGTAGGACTTAGCGTGCTGGCATACCTTCTGTAGTGTGCTTGTGGCTTGAAGGCGGTCCAAGTGTGGGTACATTGGTACACCCTCGCAGGTTAAAACTATTCGAATAGCCTCGTCCTAGGTTATGGACACGCTTGGCAAGGTCTTTCAAGAGTTAGACTACAACCTTTTAAATTAAAACTTGATGGGTGGTACGAATCGGGGATTCGTGCTATGTTGTGGTGGCTATTGGGATAGTCGCCTGGTGGTTACTTGTATGTATCTTTACTTACTATTACTTTGATAACAAAACAGATTTTTGCAAACTTGCTTTCAAAAATGTATTACATTATTGCAAATAAAGTTGGCTTCATGCAAAATGAGACATACAACCTCCACCTAAATAAGCTTGCATGTAGTTTATGAATAGGTCTGCTATTCCACACGTCGATCTTGCGGGTACAAAGACAATCTTTGTACTCGGTTGCTACGCTTTAACTGCTTTTGTTGCAGAGGAAGAAGGTGAGCTCAAGGGCCTCACTTTTGTGAGCTGTGTTGTGGTAGCTATGGGCGACTAGCTTGGCGGCCCGGTCGGTTGCCTTGTGGGTGTATGGCTAACCGGTCGACTTTTGTTCTAGCCATCTTATGGCGCTTTTGCTTCCGCTGTCATTCTTGTATATTGTTCTATTTGGCCGGTCGGCCCTCTTTTGTAATAACTTTACTTTATGTATGTCGTTGTTGAACTTAGTGATGTATGTGTATGGAATTGATGTGTAATTTTGTGATGATGTGCATATGCTGCAATTCTGGGAAGCATATGCCCATCGAGGCTTAGAATGTTTAATTAGTAACGCTAGAACCATTTGGAGGTTAAGTGTTACTAGTTAAATATTCCGGGTCCTCACACCCAACATCATAGCAAGTAATCCTAGGCTCATGTAGTAGAGGATAAATATTTGCCTACTGATAATGCATCTAATAGGCCAACTATCGACAATAGTTAAAACAACATAGCAATGCATACATAGAATTTGCAATCAACATACTAGAATTTGAAATTAATAGGATCAACATGATCAAATGAATGCTACATTTGCTTGCCTTACTGGAGTGCAGAATCAAACTGCTGTGGCTCAGGATCAATATCAATAATGTCTTCGGAACCTAACGCGAAAAGGCGATAAAACCAATAAGAATGAAGAACACCAAATACAATCCAACAGCAAAAGACATTCAAAACTCATGAAATTTATACATCAACTAGGAATTGAGTTTAGACAATTTTAGGAACAAGAATTACTCAATTTGGACTTAACATGGAAAAGTTATAGCTAAAATAAACTCTCTCAGCCTATTAAATCAACTAAATTAATTACTGGTACTGTTCATGGCATAAATTTCTAGAATGATCTAGAACCTAAAATTTTTACAGCAGTTAGATAATGATATCCTAACAACAGCAAAGTTGAGTTTACCAAATTTGAAGTTATAATGATTTACTTCTGATTTTTCTAAGTTGTAAACCTAGGACATGTTACTTTACAGAAATGAAATCATGATCAAAACCCATTTCATATTAAAGTATGTCAACAGAGGATTTTAACAAAATTGAGTTTACATATTTTGGAGTTACAGGGAATTACTTGTGTCTTTTACAATATTAAAATGATTTCTAAAAGTCACAATTGAGGTTAAAATCTATTAACTATTTTTTCTGGAGCTAAATTAGGCCTACAACCATTTTTAGATTAAATTTTAGTTAAAAATAGAATTAACAAAATTTGAATCACTAGATTTGGAGTTATACAGAGAAAGATATGCATTTTACAAGTTTTAGGTTAATTTCTGGAATATACAAAAATAGCTGAAATCAAGTTAAAATGCTTTTAAAACTTTCTGACGAGGATCTGAATAATCCTCATTTTGTTAATTCAGATAATCATGAAATATGACGTCACATGACATACCCCTTAATATTATAAGGGAAGGACAAGTCAAGAAGTCGTAAGTCTTTCTACGACTACCCCCCGTCGTAAACATTCCTACGACTATAGTATAATCGTGAGTCTTGCTACGATTACGTCCGGTCGTAAGTTTTTCTACGACCAGTATCCAGGAAGTCGTAAGTCTTTCTACGACTACCCCCTAATCGTAAGCATTCCTACGACTATGGTATAATCGTAAGTTCTTCTATGACTAGGTCTGCTACGAATTCGTCACGACTTACTGGGTCCACCAGTCAGAAGACCCGTTCAATAGTGAGAATCTAAGCAGTCAAAATACGTAGTTATGCCTGACATAACTACAGATAATTCTCCACTATCTCTGGTTATTAACCGTTTGACAGCGTGGGGAGGTTACTACTCCGGTAATTACTCTCATTATTATGCAATAATGAGCGACTAATTAGCCTGGAAAGACAATGGCCACCCCCGCTTAGTATAAATAGGTATTTGTTAGAGATAGAAGGGGAGCCTCTTTTGGAAGACAATTAGTAATACTCTCAGCTGATTGTAATCCAGAAATCCAATACAATATACACAGGAGTAGGGTTATTATTCTCATTGGAGAAGGCCCGAACCTCTATAAAAATCTTTGTGTCTCTTTCGTCTATGTGATCAATTGTGGAGACCCCCCGAATCAAACAATCTTTACGTAAGATCGGTTCTAAAACACCGACAGTTGGCGCCGACCGTGGGGATCTTCTGGTAATTCCTTGTCAACAGTTCTTTCTTTTCCCTTTGATGCTACCATGGCAGGAGGATGGAACGAGGAGAATTGGTTCGACTAGGCCGATTACGCAGACGTCGACATGGATGCTGGTTTTGACTATGAACCGAGTATCGAATCTTCTGACGGTGTTGCCACCTCTGGAGATCTTCTATCAGATCTTGGAGACTGCATCACTACCGGAGTCGAGGAGGGATCCTTACCCCCCACGACGCTACGTCCAGCCGAGGGACCAGCCTCCTCGGGGGACAAGGGTCAACATGACCAACAACAGTATTGTTTCGGGGCAAACTCACAACACGGCGAGAGTTTTTCCTCCAAGTGTTCGAGTCCCCCCAAGGCCGTACGACTTAGCAAGGCAGCTTCGGGAAGTCATCATTCCGGAGCTCCATCGACACCTGATGGTCCTCTCTCTCCGAGTATTTCCGCAGGGAAGAGGATCGAACACGTTGTTCATCCAGATCCAACCGTCCCGACGCAGGACCCACCTGCAGACGGAGACGGTTATAACCCGGAGTTCCCATACCTGGAGGGGTTTACTCCAAGTCGCCAAATGGTGTCGCTCGACTGCTCCTCAAGTGAGGAGGTCTCAAGCACTAGTGGAGGTCATCCACGGGAGTTCTTCGTCCTTCCCTCTGATAAGGATTGTTCTCCCAGAAGAAGGACTGGCGATGCTTCCCGACGAGCATACTCTACACCACCTCATCGTAATGGCAAGGACACCACCGTTGGCGAACGAGACAAACACTTTAATAAACGTGCGGGACATCCTCAACATTCTCGCACTCCATTAAAGCCAACTCAGGGGACTGAAATAGTCCATTCTGAGACTACCCGACAAAGGAAAATAGTGGGTAGGAAAAACTTTCCTGAGCGCGCTTATTTCCAGTCGGAGGAAGCTCAAGAGCTCCAGCATATTAACAACTTGCTGGAGAACCCGACTCAAGAACTCGCTCGAGCACCAGGTTATGATCTCTTTGCAGAAGAGATCACTCAAAGGCTTCGCGATACAATGGCCAAACTCGAGCGCCTTCGTCGACCACAACCAGGAAGTCGTAGTAGTACGACTCCTTTTTCCGCCAGCAGTTCGGATAACTCATCACACAGGAGGAGGCATGATCCTCACTCACGTCATTCTCCTGACCTGAGGAAGACGCCCCAAACCTACAGAAGAGGTGGTCTTTCACCACTTCGGCGGTGGGATGCACGACAGCAGGCGGATTTCGAGGAGTATTTCCCTCGGAAAGCTGAAACCTATCATAGTTCCAGCCCTCCTATGGCTGGGTATTGACGAATTCGATCGCCCGGCGATATTCACCCTTCTTTTCTGCAGAGAAGGAGACAAGAGGTTATTTTGGGGTGTTGGGCGTTTTCACCCGACCTTCGAGCGGTTCGCTGGCCGCCTCGTTTCCGACCTGCGAATCTGGAGAAATTCGATGGAACTCAAAATTCTGTCGAGTTCCTCCAAATTTATACTACAGCTATCCGAGCTGTAGGAGGAGGAGAGCATGTTATGGTGAATTACCTTCCAACTGTGCTCGAAGGATCGGCACGATCTTGGCTTCTAAACCAGCTGTTTGAGTCGATCTACTCCGGCAACACCTCTGTGATCTTCTGCTGGCAAATTTCCAGGGCACTTATAACCGTCCTAGAAAAGAAGATGACCTGCACCGGATAAGGTAGAATGACCACGAAACGCTACGCCAATTCATCAGGCGCTTCAGTCAGGTTCAAAATTCTATTCCGGAAGTTTCTGACTCATCCGTGATCAGGGCTTTCAAGTAGGGAGTCCGTAGCAGAAGAATCACAGATGATATCACTTTACATCCACCTGCCACCGTCACCAAACTCTTCGAGATGGCCGATAGATATGCGACTACTGCTGAAGCTGTCGAGTGGAACAATACTATCGATCGCGAAGACAACATCCCTCAAGAGGCAGGCGAAAGTGGTAAGAAAAAGGACAAAAAGGCTAGGAAATCTAAAAACAAGGCAAAAGGACATAAATCTCCAGCTGCCGGTTCTAAGAAAGTCCTAGCCGTGAACGACAAGGAGCCACACAACCTCGAGCAAAATCCCGGTCAAGGTAAAGGTAAGCGCCAAGATCGGATAAATGACAAACCTAGATGGTGCCCCTTTCATAAAAAAGAGGGGCATGATCTTCGTAACTACCGAGTTTTCCTACGGAAACTCGAGGACTATTACTCTAGCAAGGGGCCACTTCCTACTCTTGAACAGGTAGGCCAAACAATTATGACATAAGGAGTCGGATGATGAGGAGATGCCGTTCCAGGATCCGCAACACACCATTGATTACATCTATGGGGGATCTTCGGCATACGAATCACGAAGACAGCTGAAAGCGGTGGAACATGAGGTAAACACCATCGACTCCCCTCTTGTCAATAAATTACCGAAGTGGTCGAAAGTCACCATTACTTTTGAAAAAGGTGATTGCTCGATCCCTTCGACTAGACCAGGTTGATTTCCAATAGTGGTCGAACCCACCATCAACAATTGTCGAGTCAATCGAGTTTTAGTTGATGGTGGAAGCTCGCTAAATATATTGTTTACGAGTACCCTGGACGAGATGCAGGTACGCAGGACAAAGGTAAGGCCGGTACGATATTCATTTCATGGAATCGTACCGGGGTCTTCGGTCAAACCAATTGGCTAAGTTTCTCTTCCTTTAACGTTTGGATCACCAAGCAATTTCAGGACAGAGAAAGTCTCCTTTGATGTGGTCGACTTCGATACGGCATATAATGCTATACTCGGATGACCTACTTTGGCAAGATTCTTAATAGCTACTCATTATGGGTATCAATGTCTTAAGATGCCAGGTCCCAAAGGAGTAATCATAATATATTGTGACAAGAAGATGGCGCACTCCTGCGACCGTCGTTCCCTCGAGATGGTTGGACAATTACCAACTCGAGATGAAAGTCAGCCTTCGACTAGCAAGTCGAAGCCTAAAGCTACACCTAAGCCGAACGACCAGGTCAAAGAGGTTCCTCTGGACGCAGGGGAGCCCTCGAAGACTGTTTCGCATTGGGGATTCTTCCGACCCCAAATAGGAAGACGCCCTCATCACTTTCCTCCAGGCAAACGCTGATGTCTTCGCGTGGCAAGCATCCGACATGCCCGGAGTCCCAAGGGAAGTGATCGAGCATAGGCTAGCTTTACGGCCTGATAAACTACCCGTAAAACAAAAATTACAGAGATTTGCCCCTGATCGGCGAGAGGCTATCAGATCAGAATTGGACAAGTTGCTTAAAGCAGGCTTCATAAGAGAAGTCGACCACCCAGAGTGGTTGGCTAACCCTGTAATGGTTAGAAAGTCTAATGGAAAATGGCGTATGTGCGTAGACTTTACTGATCTTAATTAAGCTTGTCCAAAAGATGATTTCCCTTTACCTCGTATCGATCAGCTGGTTGACTCTACTGCGGGATGTGAGATGTTGAGTTTTCTAGATGCATACTCTGGTTACCACCAGATTAGTATGTGTCGAGAAGATGAGGAGAAGACCGCATTTATTACACCGTTTGGAATATTTTGCTATGTTAAAATGCCATTCGGCTTTAAAAAATGCTGGAGCTTCTTTTCTGCGTTTGATGCAAACGACTTTTGCTCCTCAACTAGGCTGAAACTTGGAAACCTATGTTGATGATCTAGTCGTAAAAAGCACTAAACGACTCAACCATATCACAGACTTGCAGGAGACTTTCGACAACCTCAGAAAACACCGCTTGAAGCTCAATCCCGAGAAGTGTGTGTTCGGGGTCTCTTCAGGAAAATTACTTGGATTCCTGGTCTCAGCACGAGGAATCAAAGCAAATCCCGAAAAGATAAAAGCCATCACTCAAATGCGCCCCCCGACCACGAAAAAAGAAGTCCAGAAACTCACAGGATGCATGGCGGCGTTAAGTCGTTTCATAGCATGACTGGGGGAAAAATGACTGCCTTTCTTCAAACTTCTAAGGAAACACGAGGGCTTTGAATGGTCGGAAGAGGCTAACTTAGCCTTCGAGGAAGTCAAGAGGTATCTTACGAGTGCTCCTGTCCTGGTTTCCCCGAAGCCAGGAGAGACGCTCTTAATTTACCTAACTGCCACGCCACAGGCAGTAAGCGTAGTGCTGGTTGTAGAACGTGAAAACGTACAATGACCAGTATACTACATTAGTGAGGTTTTACACGGACCTAAGGAGCGTTACCCTCAGGTTCAAAAACTTCTATATGCCCTCCTTATGTCTTCAAGGAAACTGCGGCATTATTTTCAAGCGCACAAACTAGCTGTGTCGTCTGAGTTTCCCTTGGGAGCGATCCTCCAGAATAGGGAAACAGCGGGACGCATGGCAAAGTGGTCAGTCGAACTTGGGGCGTTCGACATCCATTTCGTGTCCCGAACGGCCGTTAAATCCCGATCTTAGCGACTTTGTCGCGAATGGACAAATCTCGAACTGCTCAGATCCCCGATCGATTCCCACGACCGATGGGCGATGTACTTTGATGGGTCACTACGATAAGTGGCTCTGGGTGGGGTGGTCCTGGAATCTCCTACTGGAGAAACCTTAAAGTATGCCATACAATTAAACTTTCAGGCCACTAATAACATGACAGAATACGAAGGTTTGCTAGCTGGCATACGAGCCGCGAAAGTGCTCTCGATTCGACGACAACTCGTAAGAGGAGACTCTTAACTAGTCGTGAATCAAGTCGGAAAGGAGTACCAGTGCTCCAATCCAACCATGTCCCGGTACATATCGGAAGTTCGAAAGCTAGAAAAGCACTTTGTGGGCTTTGAGGTACAATTTATCCCTCGACGGGATAATTTCCTCGCAGACCAACTAGCTCGCCTAGCTTCCTTTTGATCCTTGGTACCGAAAGGGGTGTTTCTGGAACAGCTTCAAAAACTGTCTATAGTTGAAGAACTAGAGACGCCTTCCATAGAAACAGCCTCTCTAGAGTACGAAGATACTTGGATGGCACCCATCTACGAGTATCTTCTGGCGGGTTCCCTACTAGATGACGATCTAGAAGCAGATCGATTGTCCTAAAAGGCCAAAATGTATACTTTGGTCGAAGGGGTCCTTTATAAAAGAGGAACCCAAGGGGTGCTCATGCGATGTATTCCGCAGAGTGAAGGATTAACACTCCTTCACGATATTCACGGAGGGATCTGTGGAACCCATGCTTCTTACAGAACACTGGTTAGTAAAGCCTTTCGGCAAGGCTTTTATTGGCCAACAGCCCTCTACGATGCCAGGGAACTAGTTAAAAAGTGTGTCCAGTGCAGCCATAGTCGGCAAATACACCAACCAGCTTTCGTGCATTGCAAACAATCCTCTGTCATGGCCTTTTGCGACACTGGGTCTTGATATCCTAGGATCGTACCCGAGCTCCAGAGGTTTGAGTTCCTTTTGTGGCCATTGATACATTCACAAAATGGATAGAAGTCGAGCTTTGGATCGATAACAACGTAAGCGAGAAACGGTTCATGATGAGATGCGTGATCACTCGGTTTGGAGTACCAAGTCGAATTATCACAGACAACGACAAACAATTTACAAGTGCAAAATTTCATGAATTTTGCGACGAGTTGGGAACTCGTCTGTGTTACGCTTCCGTTTTTCACCCCCAAAGCAACGGGACAGTCGAAAGAGCGAATGGCCAAATAATGAAGGGAATCAAAACCCGAGTCTTCGATCAGCTCGTCAAATGCTCGCGGGCTTGGGTACAAGAATTACCTTCAATATATGGGCGATTAGATGCGACGACCAGCCGAGCGGCGGAGAAACACCATTCTTTCTAGTTTTCGGTGCCGAAACCATGCTTCCACCAGAATTAAAGATAAGGTCAGCACGGGTCGACAAGTTTAATGACTCCAATCAAGAACAACTTCGAGCGCATTTATATTAACTCGCTCAAGAAAAGAGGACCAAAGCTTTAATCCGCTCAGAGTCTACCAACAAGCCTTGCGCAGATACTACGATCGTAAGGTCCAACCTCGCAGCCTTGTTGCAGGTGACTTGGTATTGAGGCTTATCCAATCCCAGTCTAATAGGAACAAACTTTCCCCTAAGTGGGAAGGTCCTTACACTATGGTCGAAGTAACGCGTCCAGGATCGGTACGACTTGCTATGGAAGACGGCCGCGTTCTCTCAAATTCTTGGAACATTGACCAGTTACACAAATTTTATGTGTAACAAGCTTCAACGACAATAAAGTATCAGGTTCCTCCTATCTTTTTTTTTCTATTTTCGAATTTCGCTTTTATTTTCGACCATTTTTTGATGCTCATTCCTTATGTGCTTTGGTCAACAAAAGAACAACACATTCAGTCGAAGACTCTCCTCTCTGCATATGGTCCTGCCCACTGGAAGGAGCTTCGTAATGTCGCTTTGTTCTTTACTACAACAACCAGTACAATTCTTTTTGAGCTCAGAAAAATGGTAGAAAGATATTAAGCAAGTTCGTATCACCTTAGCTTATTTTGGCAAATAAATTAAGAAGAGAGCACTTTTTGAGATGCGTTCGACTACTTTCAATTAACCTGATAGGTTTTTACTGGCCGGAGGAAGAAACACACCCAGTCGAAGCCTCTCCTTTCTGCACGTGGTCTTGCCCACTAGAAGGAACTTCCTAGCGTCGTTCTGTTTCCTACTTTTGCTGCCAGGACAACTTTGTCAGGAAAAATGAAAACAGTCGAATGAATTCTTAAGGTACTCTAGATGTTTGTTTCGCTCAAGTCGTCGTTATCGATTTGATTAATCTGGTCGAAGATGGTAACAACACCTAGTCGAAGCCTTTTCTCTCCGCACGTGGTCCTGCCCACTGGAGGAAACTTCCTAGCGTCGATCTGTTTCCGCTCTTTCGATTAGTGCAAAATAGTTGATACTCAACGACTATAAGTCAAACAAACCTCTCTGTTTTCAAAAACCCTTTCTTTACTACTTCCTTAGTGTATTCCAGATACACTAAGTAAATAGTCGGGGCTAGGATAAAGTTATAAACCTGACTTCATTACTTAGTCTTAATTTTTCCGAGTTATCATCTAACGAGTTACTAACTACTCTACGAGATGATTCGCAGGGAAAATGAAGGAGAAAGGAGGAAGCGCACTTATTTGGTCTAATTATTTCTTCCTTTTCCATTATCTTACGAGTTACTAACTACTCCATGAGATAATTTGTAGGAAAAAAGAAAGGATCATATATTTGTGCGTCACCAACAAAAAAAATTGTCTTTACAGGATTATATTACAAGACTACTCTGTTCAGGGAGATTCTATTTGTGTTGGTGTTTTAGAACCGATCTTACGTAAAGATTGTTTGATTCGGGGGGTCTCCACAATTGATCACGCAGATGAAAGGAGACACAGGGATTTTTATACAGGTTCGGGCCTTCTCCAAGTGAGAATAATAACCCTACTCCTGTGTGTATTGTATTGGATTTCTCGATTACAATCAGCTGAGAGTCTTACTAATTGTCTTCCCTAAGAGCCTCCTTTCCTATCTCTAACAGATACCTATTTATACTAAGCGGTGGTGGCCGTTGTCTTTCCAGGCTAGTTAGTCGCTCATTATTGCATAATAATGAGAGTAATTACTGGAGTAGTAACCCCCCCACGCTGCCAAACGGTTAATAGCCAGAGATAGTGGAGAATTATCTGCAGTTATGTGGGGGCATAACTACGTACTTTGACTACTTAGATTCTCACTATTAAATAGGTTTCCTGACTGGTGGACCCAGTAAGTCGTGAGGAACTCGTAGCAGACCTATTCATAGCAGGACTTACGATTATGCCATAGTCGTAGGACTGCTTACGATTAGGGGGTAGTCGTAGAAAGACTTACGGCTTCCTGGATACTGGCCGTAGAAAGACTTACAACCGGACGCAATCGTAGCAAGTACTCACGATTATGCCATAGTCGTAGGAATGCTTACGACTAGGGGGTAGTCATAGAAGGACTTATGACTTCCTGACTTGTTCTTCCCTTATGATATTAAGGGGTATGTCATGTGACGTCATACTTCATGATTATCTGAATTAACAAAATGAGGATTATTCAGATCCTCGTCAATTTGCATCTCCTCTGCGACCTTCTCGCCAACCGACTACATCTCTTCGATCAGCTTCTCTGCTTCGGATTCAGTGTAGTCGAAGTCGGCTTCAACGGGATGAAGATTAAGGTTAGGATCACGGGCTTTGAGTTTTGCTAAAACAAAACTCACAGCCCCTTTGACCGCTTCCCTTATCGATTCGTTCTGGTTGGCCTTCAGAGTAGACACCAACTCGTTTAGAGTACCGACTTGTTCCCTAATGGCACTCGTATGGGCAGCTATCGTGTCGTCGCAAGGAGCGACTTTCCCGGCACGAAGCCCATCGAGACATTGTTCAGGAGCGAGATATTATCTTGAAGTTTGATCTTCGTTGATTTTGTCTCCTCCTGGGAGTAAGTCGAAGCCTCGTGGAGTTGTTTTATTTCAGTCAATCGATCTGGAAAGAAGGATTGATTAGATGAAATAATTCTACGAGAAGATAAAAGTAAATCGACAGCAGGTAGAAGTTCTACTTACCAGCTAGTTGGGAGCCCAGGCTCCCAATTTCTTGATTTTTCTCCTTCGCGATGCGGGAGAGTTCACGGACAACTAAGGACTTCTCCTGAACCTCGGTTCGAAGAGCCCCCGCATCGGCCTGAAGGGCCTTATTTTCGACTTCTTTTCCTACAAAAGAATGAGAGATAAGGGGAAAGCGGAAGCAAAGATCAGAAGCAGTCATAATTATGCGTACTGTTTATTTTTCCTGCAACCGCTTAGTTGCAGAGTTTGCCTCCTGAAGTTTCTTCCGGAGGTCGGTGGCTTCGTCCCTTAGCTTTTTCGACTCGGCTTTCTCAAAGTCGAGTGAATCAGCCAAGGTCTTTTCGTCACTCTTAAACCTGAAAGGGTAAAGGGTAGACAAGAACACACTTAAACAAGCAGTCGTAAGTTTTTCTACGACTACTTCCTGGTCGTAAGTATTTCTACGGCCTATGGGTTGTCGTAAGCTTTGCTACGACTACCCTCTAGTCGTAAGTTCTTCTATGACTAGTACAAGTCATGAGTTTTCCACAACCATCCTCTACGAGTACCGGAAAAAGTAATTAGAGCGGTTACGATAATCAGTTACTCACCACCTCTCTGCTTGCTCGCAGAGTACTACCTTCTCTTGTCTAAGCTTGACAAGTTGTCGGTTGTATTCGCAAATCGTGGCGATTTGCTCCACGGCTCTCTACAGAAGAGAAAAACCATAAGTGAGTATCGATGAATACTTACATTCATGTTTGACCAAGCAAACATGGACACTATTCGTGTTGGATCCTTCAGCCCATCCATCTCCTCGACCCGTTTCCACCAGACCTCTTCGAGTCGTTCGTTGTCGAAGACATCCCCACAATTGGGAATGCTGCTAGGGTGGGGAAATCGGTCGCGAGAACGGTAAGCCGAAGATCCTACGATGGTGTCAGGGCCAAAGAAATCAGAGCAAAAGTTGAAATACTCCTCTTCCTCTGACTCTGTGATGGGAACACCACCTAGAGGGCCGGAAGGAGCGTCCTCAGCAACCTCCTTACCGGCACGACGGTCAACACCCTCGTTGCCGCCTACCTACGGCATCCCCCTCGAGGCTTCTATCGCCTCCTCTACAGTCTCTACGACAGCCGGTTGTCGTAGCGACTTCGACATCCTCGGCAGCTGCGGCAACCTCGGCTACCACAACTTCTTCCGCCACAGTGACTGAATCTTCAGCCACTACTCGTCGCACCCTCGTCAGTTGAGGGAGTGACAGCGGGGTTCTCCGTGGGAGTATCCCTGGGAGCCGAAGACGTTGGGCTAAAATCACAGAACACAGAAGTAAGTCATCTCGTAAACAACAAACAGTAAGTGATTACTATACTCATATTTTTGACGTACCTCTGTGCCCTGGACCTAACTCAAAATTTGGGAGCAACCTTCCCGACGGAAGATTTCTTCGATTTCTTCTCGACCACCCCTGGTCGAGACATACTTGGGACAATAGGAGTTGCATCCTCCTGGCTTCCCTGGTGAACAAGATCAGTCTCGATCACCCTAAGACCGCCGCTCCCCTCGGCCTCATATCCCACCGGAGCAGAAGTTTCCTTCACAAAAAACAGGAAGTTCTTCCAGTTCTCCTTTTCTAGATGTCTGATGAAGCCATGAGAAGCTGAAACTGCGAAGGACTTGTTGTCATAATAGAAAGGTTCCTTAACCTTGGGGACCTTGCGCTTTAGGGCAAGGTCCTCTTCTTCCTTTTTCTTCCTTACCGCAATTATGTCTGCGGCGAATTTGGCGAAAGGAGCAGGAGGCGCCGAGCTCGAACCCCCCTTGTCACCGACTTTTACAAGTCGACGTTTCTTGGTTGAGGGGGACTTCCCTGACTCCGCCTGCGCAGTTGCCCCGACGACCACCAAGATGACTTCCTCGTCATCTTGGTGGTTCTCCATGCCAACTTTCTGTTGAAGAAGGGAGAAAAGCAGTCGTAAAATCTTTTACGATCACTAGTCAGACATCAGTATGGCTAGCTGAAAAGTCGTAAGTACTTCTACGACATTGTCTAGTCGTAAGTTATCCTACGATTACGTTCGGTCGTAAGTATTTCTATGATCAGTATCCTGTCGTAAGTTTTTCTACGACAAACCCGTCAGTCGTATATCATTTTACGCTAACAAAACGCCTAAGAGACAAAATCATTCGATTACCTTTAGGCGCTCCTCTTTCTCTTCTGCGGTCAAAACCGCAAGGATTTGAGGAGCCACCGTGTTGGCCGGATACTTCTCGCAGATGAGCCTGACACGCCCGTCAACCTCCGTCTGCGGAAGATCTGAATACATGGACAATACGATTAGCAGACTAAACCGGGATTAAACAAGGTTTGCAAAAAGATTAAGTTTTTCTACTCACCATCCTTGTAGTCCCTGGTTGGGTCATTTTTTCCTGAGTACCTCCACATGGGAGGAACCGTTGCCTTTAAAGGACTTATTCAGCGCGTGATGAAGTCCTTCACCACGTGCCAACCGGTGAGCCCCTCTGACTTCAAATCTTTGACAGCTTGAATGTAGGGGGCTATCCGGTCAAGACTATCGGGAGTCGAGTCCCGTGAAGAAGACCGCCATGGCCTTCCAAATAACGAGAGGCTATCTTCCTTGGTAACCTCCCAGTAAAACCACTTCTTCTTCCACCCCGGCCATGACGAGTGGGTGAACATCTGAATGTACTCCTTCGACTTGCCGTCGTGGAGCTTCAGACCACAACTACCGGTGATCCCGGCTTGGCGAGCCATTCCGTAGTAGTACTGGAAAAGCTCGAGGTCAGTCGGAATCCCCAGGTAGGCCTCACACAGATACGCAAACACGCTCAGCATTGTGATGGAGTTAGGACCGAGATTCACTAATTCCACCCTGAAGTGCTCGAGCACGAGTGTGAGGAAGGGATGAGCAGGTAATCGGAGGCCGCACTCACAATACGCCTGGAAAACTGGAATTTGATCTTCCTCTCCAGACGGCCAATGCTGCTCATTCGTCGCAATCCATTTTACGAGAAGTCCTTTAGGGATCTTCTCGGCGGCGACCAAAGCGGTCATCTTCGCATCGTCCATCTCCGATTCAGCCCACTCAGAGACAATCCTAGCCATTTTCTCTCAAGAATAGGAAGAATTAGATTTGGAAAAGCTTCAAGAAAGCGTACGGAATCACCGGCGGCAGAAGAAGCGAGAAAGCAACAGATTGTTGGGTGAAAAGGTAAGAACCCTAAATTCTACCTCCACGGTCCGTTTTATAACCGCACGCCTGGAACGAAACGCCGTGGAATCCCAACAGTCTCCACCATTTCGGGAATCGTATCGACGGACAGACTTTTAACCTTCCCGGTCGAAAGTCCCAAGAAACCTTTTTCACACCTCAAGCGAAATTACCACCTTGGCCTCGGGTCATAGAAAAAACCAATCGGAAAAGTTTTGCTTCCGATCCTAAGGCTGCGATTGCTTCGAAGTCGTAAGATATTCTACTACTATCTTGCATTTGCAATAGCCTTAACAGATTACCTCGATCAAGCATATTTCTGGTTGAGAGAAACAAATGTTGAAGAGTTTTTTCCTTCAACAATCGTTCCTACGACCTTCTAGTGGTCTAAAGAACATCTACGACCCTTTGGTCAAGTAAGCTATTTTCACTTGAAGCTGGGGGGCTGTAACATCCCAACTTTAGGCTTGTGTTTCAAATGTAAGAAAATCAGTAGAAATTAAAACTTTTTCTTACATCATGTATTTCCTGTTGTGCCAAACAATTCTTGTACAAGGGATTATGGAAATACATTGTCACAAGTCTAGTTGATCCAAATCTTGATATTCCAAAAACAATCTTGTCAAATCTTATGATCATCCTTTGGAAATATTTTTCCTAAGTCTCTGTGATGGTATGTGACCCCTCTGAAAAATTTCACAATTTTTAGAAATTGTTTGAATATTTTTGGAGGCAGTCAAACCTGTTTGACTCTCAGTCAAACATTAAAACAGAGCCTTGCAGAATTTTTGGAGATTTATTCGAAGGATCAAAACCTCTGAAAATTTTACACAAGGTTAATATCTGAGTTAGCAAGCTCCTGTAAAAATTTCATAATTTTTGGAGTTAATTTGCTACCTCAAATAAATCCTTCAAAGTCTTTGTTCTTATTTCAAAGTCAAACCTGGTTTTACTGTTAATTGGGTTTGAGTCGACTCGCTCGAGCCAATTGACTCGGTCCACCAACTAATCGCACCGAGCCTCTCTTTAAAACGCGTTGATCTCAACCGTTGATTCGAATCGCACGCGGCGCGCGTGTAACCTTTCTGACCTTCCGCTGCTTGAGTGAATATCAACCGCTAGATCTCCATCCAACCGCCGGATCCTCCGCAACCTTCTGACCCTCCGCTGTTGGTTTGAATCGAGCCGTTGATTAAGATCCAACGCCCGCGTGTTCCTTCGTTGTAAACCGCGTTTGCGGCGTGGGCAACCGAGCCGCTCATTTCTCATCCTAAGGCTCGCAATCTCGCTGTGTTTTGAACCGGGAGGCGTGGCGCTTCGTAGCGTCCGATTTAGATCGTAGGGCTCAAAATCGCCCAGCATCTTTCCCCGGTCTTCTTCAACCTTGAGCCGTGCGAGCACGGTAGGGGTTATGGCGGTGTCATCTCATGCTTCCTCGCCGCCCTAGTCAACAGTGAGGGTCGTCGGAGACACTTTCGCCATGCCATGCCCTAGTGCACCAGCCTTTATCTTTTCCATGTCGTGCCGCATTGTGCTCTGTGTTTTGCCGCCCGAAAGAGGAGTGGTGCAAACCCTAATGCTTTCATAGCTTTATAAGCACTCTCAATGCCTCCTGGTATTTCTTTAGACCACCATCAAGCTTCATTCTCAATATTGGAGCTTAACACCTATAAAAAATGGCAAACCGCCATTGTTGACCCGTGGAGCTCCATTGGTGTTCTTGGTGTTCCAGTGGTCCTCCTTCATGTTTCTTTGCCCTAAACTTATCTATTTACTTCCTTGAACATTTCCCCTCACTTAATTTTGGATTTGATTCTCAGGAATTGTCCAATTTGGGGTTTGTTCAAATTCGGCCAAAGTTGGTTATCTTCTTCCTCAGCTCCGGTGAGTGCTCCATTTTCCAATTACTTGCTCATGTAGCTTCTGTGGACCTTAATGAAGCTATTTTGATGCTTTGGTATCACTCATTTGGCTCAGGGGGTCATTTTCAAACCTTCTTCTCCAAGTCCGGCGGGCTTTCACCGTGATCAAGCATCTCCGGCCATCTTTGAAGCTTCCCGTCACTAAGGTAGCTTCTTATTAGTCCTTAGTGGCTCTGGCACCCGCATCCTAGGTCTGCAGCGGAGCCCTTTGCTATTTTCGTGTTTAGCCGTAAGCTCCCTCTTTCATTTTCCGGCTAGCCGGCGTTCTAGTCCCTCGCCGCCGGCGAGAATGCTACCATTAGATTCGTAGTGCTATTGCGAATCCATTTTGGTTCTTGGTGGCGCCGCACGCCGTTGTCGCCACGATTTGCCGTTGAAATCACTCGGGTTTGCCTAAGACAAAGAACTCCGCTTTCGTCACTTATTAGGACACATTAATTGCTAATCATTAGTTATTATTTATGTCTTAATCATCGCCGCTGAGCCATCGACGATGGGCCCCATATCCTTAAATCACTCTCTGGTTCAATCCCGCTCTGTTCCGACATCATTAAGATTAATCATTGGTTAATTGAATGTGTCGGCATTTAATCGCTGTCGGAATTTACCTCTGGGTCGCTGACTTGTGGGCCCGAGGGGTTAAAATCAAATTTCAGCAGTCATTAGTGTTTATTTTAGGTTAATCATTGATGGCATTCATTTGGTCTTAACCGCCACTCTCAGTCGCTGACAAGTGGGCCCAGTGCACTGTGCACGTGGGTTAAACCAGCGCGTGGGTGACTCGAGGTCACTGACATGCGGTCCCACGTGTCAGCATCTCCCTTTGAACTTCGATCTCTAGCCACCGTTCGTTTTCAGATCTGCGGCCCAGATCTTTGTATGCATTCGGACCGTCCGGATGCCTTGATCATTCTCGACCGTCGATCATGCGATCAACGGCTGAGATCGTGTGTGCAATCGGACCTTCCTACCGTTAGTGCGCTCGACCGCCCATTTGCAGATCTGCGGTGGGATTGACCCAAGCAATCGCACCGTCCGGATGCATACACGTGTGCGCGCGTTGGATCTTGATCCAACGGTGGACTCGTTCGATTCGCGCGCGTGCGCGCTGTTTTTTGCGTGAGCCGAGGATTTTAGATCAAGGGTTGGGAGTTGTCCACGCTGCTTTCTTTTATTTGGGTTGTTCTGTATTTCTAAGTATTTGTTTAACAACCAAAATGATGTAAAAACTTTAGAAACTCATAACTAATTAATTTTAACTGCTTTTTAGATAATTCCAATGGTAATAAATTATGTTTTCACTTTAGTTTATTATAAAAATGGAATTAAGCATGTTGCAGTAGCAGAAAATTGGGTAACTAGGAATAACTTGATTTCTGTCATTTTAAATATTCCAAAAATAGTTTTAACATTGGAAAATGCATATCTTTTTCTGTATAAATCCAAATTGGGCAAAATCAATTTTGTTAAATTCGTCTGTTAGTATACTCTCATATAAAATAAGATTTGAGCATGTTCATAGTTCTGTAAAATGGCTTGCATTAGATTTACAACTTAGAAAAATAATAAGTAAATGTGTATAACTCCAAAATTTAGTAAATCCAACTTTGCTGTTATTAAGATGTCATAATCTACCTGCTATAAAAATTTCAGACCTTAGATCATTCTAGAAAATTTCGCCATGAACAGTGCTAATTATTAATTAGTTTGTTTTAAGGCTGAGAAAGAGCCTTTTTGTTCATATCTTTTGCATGTTAAGTTCTAATTGCATAATTCTTGTTCCTGTCATTGTCTTAGGTCATTCCCTAGCTGTAGTGTAAATTTTATTAGTTTTGGATGTGTTTTGCTGTTGGAATTTCATTTGGTGTTCTTCGTTCTTATTTGCTTATCGCCTTTTCGCGTTAGGTTCCGAAGATAATTTTATTACTGATATTGAGCCACAAAGACCATCATCGATCCTCGCACTTCAGCCAGGCAAGCAGATGTAGCATTCATTTGATCATATTGTTCCTACTATTTTTCAAATTCTAATATATTGTTTGCAAATTCTATGTATGCATTGCTATGTTGTTTTAAACTATTGTCGGTAGTTGGCCTATTAGATGCATTATCGTGAGGAAATGTTTATTCCTCTACTACCAAGCCTAAGGTTACTTGTTGTGATTTTGGGTTCATTGGATGGACCCTTGTCACTTAGTAGTTTACGTGTCATTATGCTTAGCCATGCTTAGTTATCGGTAGAAATGGGCGCTTATCGACTGCCGATAACTTTGATCACACAAACTATTACTATGAGTACATTTCGGCCTTGTGTCGTGTCTAAATTGCAAAACTAAAACTGAAAATGAAAACAATTTAGACTTGGGCACAATGGTAAGATGGTGTGATCTTTTGGTGTGATTGGAATGGTGCCCGGTCAATTAAGGACCGAACTACTTGTGAGTATCTCATATCCGAGCATTACAAAGGCGTGCTAACCACACTAGAGGGATATGGGACCTCTCTTAGCCGAGTACTTTGGGTGTGTTAATTAATGAGTCGCGTGGTGGGTTGCATATTTGATTATATGCAACATGGACACGCTTGTAGGGGGGAGCACCGCGAGGCCGGTGTATCTTGCTCCACGTATGGGTCCTTGTGATCCATATTTCGTCTACAGATCACTAAGGATTAACCCCATACGTGTGTCTCTTGATTAGCATATTCCATTGGAAAGGGTTCAGAGGACTTAGCCGTGCGGCATACCAAAGGAAGTGTGCTTAATAGCTTGGCAAAAGGCGGTCCAAGTGTGGGTACATTGGTACACCTGCGAGGATTAAAACTATTCGAATAGCCTCGCCCTAGGTTATGGACACGCTTGGATAAGCTTTTCAAGAGTTAGACTACAACATTTTAAAATTAAAACTTGTTGGGTGGCATGAATCGTGGATTCATGTTATGTTGTGGTGACTTTGGGAAAGTCACTTCTAGGTGGATACTTGTTACTTATGTTTACTCGCTGTTATTTAAATGCTTAAAAACAGATTTTACAAAACTGCTGTTCAACTTATTACAATATTGCAAATGAAACTTGCTTTATGCGTCCAAAGAACCATATAACCACATTCCTTTGAATACATCTTTCATGTAGCTATGTATAGGCTTGCTACTCGTAAGTCTTGCGAGTACATTTTTGTACTCACCTGCATTGCTTGTGTTGTGCAGAGGATGATAGTGAGTCCGATGGACCTCACTTTTTCGAGTTGTGTTGTGGCAGTCTAAGAGGCGATTAGCTTGGCGGCCCGGTCGGTTGCCCTGTGGAGTTATGTGGCTAACCGGTCGTCTTTTGGTTTAAGCCATCTTATGGCAACTTTTGCTTCCGCTGTTACTTATTTGGTACTTATGTCATTTGGCCGGTCGGTGTGTTGTAATAACTTATATTATGTATGTCTTTTGGTAGACTTGTTATATTCATTGTATGGAAATGATGCATGCTTTGTGATTTGATGTATGTGTCTTTGCTTTCGTTGTCCATCGGGAGGCACATGTCCATCGAGAGCTTGCGATTATTTTATTTGTGATACTAGAACCGTGAAGTCGTGGAAGGTTAAGTATTACAAGTTTAATAAACCAGGTCTCAGTCTTTAGACTTAATCGTAATTCGAGCCATGGTATAATCATAAGTTCCGCTATGACTAGGTGCGCTACAATTCTCATGCCGACACTTTCATTACAGAAACCTGCCTAAAAGCATTTTTACACGAAACTTTAGGATAACATGAATTTAATCCCACTGGAACCAACTAAAAAGGGTTTAAAATGAATTAGATATGAGTTCCTAAAGTTTTTATACAATTTTCAGTTGTTAAATAAATACTTACTAAAATATAAAAAAACTTATCACGAATAAAGTGACGTGGACGAACGTGGGCCTTTGATGCGAAATAAAACGGCACACGCGCATAGAAAATAGCGCACGCGCGCGATCTCAAATAAGCCCACCGTTGGATCTAGATCCAACAGTCCACATGAATTGGGCCGATTGGGAGATCGCGAACGCCACAATCAACTACGGCCATAGATCTTGAGATGAACGGCTCAGAATCATGGGCACTCTGCAAGGTCCGAACAGCGCATCGATCTGGACCATAGATCGAGAGATGGACGGCCCAGAGGCGCTGGGGGCTTCGGGGGTTCCGAACGGCCCAAACAATCTCGGCCGCTCGATGCGGGATCGACGGTCCTAAAGACGCGGAGTGATCGGGGGAACTCGAAAGTCTCTAAGATTTGGGCCGTAGATCTCGAAATCGACGGTCCAAGATGCACACATATATCACATGTGGGATAAGTGCGCTGAGAGGTTTTAAAAGTGTGCGGGCCCACATGTCAGTGAGACAGAGGGGGATTTTAGGACAGCAATTAAATGCCAAACCAATGATTAGTGATGATTAGCATTTAATGTGTCCTAAAGATTTGCACAGAGGGGAATTAAGTGATTGGGGCCCACATGGCAGTGACTGCAAAGGTCGGCTTCGGGCAAATTAATTGCTAACAATGATTAGCATTTAATGAATCCAAATTTCTGTCCTAATGACCCCGCGACTGAGGTTTAAGGCCTACGGGCCCACCTGTCAGCGACCCATGAGGTTATTTCCGACAGCCATTTAATACTAACACTTAATTAATCAACGATTAAGTATTAATGATGTCCTAAAAGCACTGAATAGCGCCAGCGGGGATTTTTAAAGAGCTGGGCCCACTGGTCAGTGGCACATTTGGGCCAGTTAGGACACATTAATGACCTCCCATGATTAATAATGATTAGGCCATTAATTACCAGATGATTATGTCCTAATGACAAAACGAAAACAGCCGCTCGTGCCCGACAAAACCCGAGCTGATTCTACAGCTTGTCGCCGGCGACTCCGACCGCGGCGGCGCTCACAAGATACCAAAATGGACTCGCAATAGTCTTGCGGTCCTGATGGTGATGACCTCGCCGGCGGTGGTGGCCTTAAACGCTGGCGAGCCGGAAAATGAAAGTCGAGACCTTTACTGCAAAAAGTGAAAATAGCAAAATGCTCCGCTGCAGTCCAAAGAAGCGAGTGCCACAGCCTCTAGGGACTAATAAGAAGCTACCTTATCCAAGATGTGCTTCAAAGATGGCCGGAGAAGCTTGTCCACGGTGGAAGCTCGCCGGAGTTGGAGAAGAAGAATTGAAAAGGATACCCTGAGCAAAATGAGTGATACCAGATCATCATTATAGCTTCATTATAGCCCATAGAAGGTACATGAGCAATTAATTGTGAAATGGGGCACTCACCTGAGCTGAGGAAGAAAATGGGCCAATTCAGCTAAATTTGAATAAACCCCAAATTGGACAATTCCTGTGAATGAAATCCAAAATTGAGTGAGGGGAAATGATTAGGGTAGTAAGTGTTAGGAATAATGTGTTCATCTATTCAAGAGGCCCAATGGGCAATATATACAGGGAGTACAAAGGGGGGTTACCATATACAGATAAGGAAACCATATACAAGAGTCCTATTCTAACACCCCCCTCAAACTCATGGTGGATCACAGACACTGAGTTTGGAGAGAAAATACAAATGTTGTGCCCTAGTGCGTGGCCGTGAAGAAGTCAAGAACTCAGTAACTCGATGGCACAAATCGTAAAGCAAGTACTCCTCTCCGCACTGTGGAGCGAGTGTATGAAGCATCCACACCAATGTGCTTGGTGAGCTCATGCTTCATCGGATCCCGAGCAATACCGATCGCACTGTCTCGTCGACAAAAGAGACGTAGGTCCTATCACAGGCACTCCAAAATCTGCAAGTAACCACCTCAACCAAGTAACCTCTGCTGTCACTGCTGCCATAGCTCTCAACTCAGCCTCTGCACTCGAACGAGAAACTGCAGTCTGCTTCTTAGTCTTCCAGGCAATCAGGGAGGAGCCAAGAAAAACACAGTAAGCAGAAAGAGAACGACGATCAGAAGGATCACTAGCCCGTGTCGCGCCGAGATACGCTGAAGGCAGTAGTGAGTGGAGCTAGGGAAAAACAAACGACGAGAGATAGTCCCGCGCAAGTAGCGAAGAACACGAAGAAGATGACTGTAGTGAAGATGGGTAGGACGAGCCATGAACTGACTCAAGATATGAACAACATAAGCAATATCAGGACGAGTGCTCACAAGGTACACCAAACTCCCAACAAGATGACGATATCGAGTAGGATCCTCAAGAGGATCGCCATCAGTGACACGAAGCTGGAGGGATAGCTCCATGGGAGTCTCAGCGGTGCGAGTGTCAGTCAGACCGGACCGGTCAAGAAGACCCTGGACATACTTGTAACAGCCCCAAAATGACCCTAATAAGGTGTGTGTGTCAAACTGTAACCTAACACTGGGTTCATGTTTCAAATGTATCAAAATGTGTACATTTTGAAACTTTTCACACATCTTCACCTCCTAGAATTATTGTTATATTTCTTGTAAAGAAAATTCATAAATTGAACCTTCAAATTCATAGTTCAACTCGAGTCAAAAACATTTTTGAGTGTTGTCTCAAGTCCAAAACTTTTCAAGCTTTTATCATAAATTCTTGGGGTGGTATTGTGCACCCTGAATTTTTCCCAGATTTTAGAATTTATTTGAGCCATCTTTGGCTCAGTCAAACCCATTTTTAAATTGGTCAAACCCAGTTTATCACTTCTGAAATTTTTGATATAAAATTTAATGCACAAAAACTTCTGAAAATTTTAGGAAGGTCAATCCTATAGCCAATAAGCTTCAGTAAAAATTTCATTCAATTTGGAGTTGATTTGATACTCCAATTAAATCTTCCAAAATCTCGGCCTAAATTCAAATCAAAAGTCGCCTAAATGCTCGTTCATGCGATCGAGCGGACGAGTCCGACTCGACCGACTTGACTCGGCCGAGCCAACTAACTATCGCATCGGCGCGGTCGGCGGCGCGACGCATCGTCGGCCGTTGGATCTCCATCGAGCGGTGTCATTCGTGTAAGCATCCGACAACTCCGGTTGCCTCTGTTTCTCGGCCGTTGATTTCCATCGGACGGTGGGCGTTTGTGCGGCGTTTCAACGCGATCGCGTGTCCGCCGTTGGATCACGATCGGCGCCACCTCGTCGTCCTCTCGCGCTCGCTCGCCCGACCGCTTCGCTCGCTCTGCGCCATGGCGAGAGGCTCGTGGGCGTAGCGTTGCGTCCACTCACCTCGACGCCAACGGGCGGGCATTAAATGCCCGTCACTCCACCGCCCGAAAGTCCACCTTCTACTCGCTCCGTCGCTCCACGGGCGCATCGTGGCGGCAGAGGAGCCCGAGGCGGCCAACGGTGCTCTTCTTGCTCCTCGGGCCTACTTAAGCTCCCCATTTCCTCCACGAGCATCCTTTCACCATCCCGCACCTTCTCCTCACCTTCTCTGAGCTCGAGCGAACCCCGAGCACCTCCGTCACCTTCGGCCGCCATTGTTGGAGCTCGGGACCTCGGTGAAGGCGGTACCCCAGTGGCCCCCTTCCCCAATCTCTTGCTCCCACACCTTCGCCTCCCCTCGGTGGTCGCTAACCCCCGCTCGATTTCAGGTCACATCGAGTGCAACCGCGAGGAGTGAAGTTTTCCCCAATTTCGGCGAACCGCCTCTTCGTCTCGGCTCGGTGAGTTCACCCTTCCCAATTCCTCCCTCTGGTAGCACCTCTGGGCCTCACCGGTGCTATCTTGATATCCTGTCTTCTTGGTTTGGCCTGTGTTGTCCCCTCGCGGTGAAGCCCTTCGCACCGCCACGATCTTCGTCGCCGGTCATCTCGAGCCTCCACGCGCATCATCGACCCGTCCATCGTCTTCCCGAGGCCCGGGTGAGCTTAAGCACCTCCTCTTTTCGCTTTTCTTGCACCGTGGCGTGTTTCTTTGTTTGGTCGCGCCGCCGCGCCGTCGTTAGCCTCGGCTCGCCGCGGCTACCATTTGGTCTCGGTGGTCGCGTTAAGTCCTTAGGACCTCGTTGTAGCTTGTGCACTCGTCCATTTGCGCGTAGCCGGGCGGTTCTTTGTTTCGTTTGGCCGTAGCACACCTCTGCCTCGCGCCGCGCGCGCGCGTCCGCCACCATTAGCCTCGCGTCGCCGGTGCCATCCGGTCGCAATAGCGATAGGTTCCGCTTTAGCTCTTTCCGGCCTGATCGAACTTCCTCGCCGGCGACACGCCCGCGAGCTCGAGTTTTGCTCGGCTCTGTTGTCGGACGAGCGGCGGCAGCGCCGGGCGGCGTGGCTCTCCGGTGGCCGTCCATCGCATGATCCACGGCTCGAGTCGCCACGCCGCGCGGGCATGAGAACTTGCCGGTTTGCTTAAGTCCCGATCAGAACCACATTAGGTCTTGTCATTTTTGTATCTCTGTCCCTATAGCTCCATTTTCGGTGATTCCAATTTTGTTAGTTTCCACATAACTTGAACTTAATTATAAAAATAGTTTCAGACCATGCTCAAACCTGGAAAGCCACTTTCAAAATAGTAAACAAGTGAACTTAATACTGTTTTCAGAACTTTTAGCAAACTTGTAAAATGCATATCTTTTATCTATAGCTCATTTTGTATGAATCCAATGGGAGTAGTTTCCTCTGATAGTCTAATTGCTAGGAAAATTAGTTTCATAAATTCTACTGTTGTTAAAATCATAAGGACTAAAATTTAGTTTTAATACCCTTTTTAAATCATAAAAATCATAACTTTTGCAATATAACTCCAAATGACCTGAAATTTTATATGGGCTATCACTCTACCAGTAGCTAGCTACCATAAAAGTTTCAGCTCCAAAATAATTAGGGAAAATATTTTTGCTACAGTAATATAAAGATGGCCGAAAATAGCTATTTCCTTAATATCTTTTGTTCCAAAAAAGCCAAATTGAGTTTTTTCCAGATTCTATGTCTAAGTATATTCCTAGTTTACCTTGTGTATAAATTTTGTGTCTTTTGGATGCTTTTTGCTCAAATTTTGTGATTAGGGTTTATTGCCTTATTGCTCTTTTGCCTTGTAATTAATTGTGTGGATAGGTGACGAAGAGTTCGTTGAGCCCGATAGCACATCAGAGCAACCTCTTGAGCAACAGCAGCCAGGCAAGCAGTTTGATCATATCCCCTTAATCCTATTATTTTCAAAGTTTAATACTTTGCTTCAACTGTATGTATGCATTGCTAATTTGTGTTAAATTATGGTTAGAAATCCTTTAGTTGCATCCCCTGTAGATAAATGTTTATTCCTCTACTACCATGAGCCTAGGTTATTTGCTGTGGTTAGGGTTCATGGTGGGGCCCTCATCACTTAGTAGTTACGTGTTATATTGCTTAGCCATGCTTAGTATCGGTAGTATTGGGGTGATCATCGACTGCGCCGGTGGTGCGATCACACAACTACTATTACTCTTATTATCCAACACTTGGTGTTGGTGCCCTGATTAATTTTGCAAATCCATTTAAAAACAAAACTAAAAATGAAAAAGTGGTTTCACGGGCACAATGGTATGTTGGTGTGATTCTTTCTTGGGTGTGATCGGATTGGTGCCCGTGTCAATTAAGGACCGAGCATCTTGTGAGTCCCGTTACTCGAGCATTTATTTGCGTACTAACCACACTAGGGGCATATGGAACCCCTCTTGACCGAGTACTTTGGCGTGTGCTAGGGCGGGTGGCGGTGGTTTTGTTGATTGGGGCGTTGCGCTTGTCCAAAAAGCCGGGCCTTTGTGGCGGTTGTCTTTTAATTTGGCAACGTAGCGTATGGATTCGGTCCATACGAGCGGTCGTGCCTAGTACACAATATTGGAAAAGTCTCGTAGGACTTAGCCGCGCCGGCCTACCTACGGTAGTGGGCTGAATCATGTGGCTTAAAGGCGATGCGAAGTGTGGGTAAAGTGGTACCACCTGCGCAGGATAAATCTATTCGAATAGCCTCGTCCTAGGTTATGGGCGCGCTTGGGTAAGCTTTTCAAGAGCTAGTGTTATAACCTGTTTAAAAACTTAAAACTTGACGGTGGTATGAGCGGGAGTTCATGCTATTGTTGTGGTGACTTGGGTGAGTCGCTTCTAGGTGTTGGTGCTTGTTTTACTTATCAGTATACTTGGTCACTTGCGATTATTTTGAACTCTTAAAAAAATGAATTGTAAACTTGCTTTTAAATGTATTACATTAATTTTAAATGTATTACATTATTGCAAATAAACGTTGCTTTGTGCTTAAATAAACCATATGGCCTCCAATTAAACAAACAGCATATAGCTACATTATAGTTACGTTATCTCACACGTCGGTCTTGCGAGTACAAGTTGATGTACTCACATGCTTTGCATGCTAATCTTTTGTTGCGAGAGGAGGTTGCTCATAAGCCAAGGTACTTCGAGATGTGCTTGGGTTGGGACAGCGAGTAGCCATGTCCTGGCCGGTTGCCTTGTGGGTAAAGGCACACCGGTTGGCTCTTTAGTTCACCATCTTATGGCGCTTTTGTTTCAGCGCTTATTTACTTTTGTGCTTATTGTCATTTGGTGAAAGGCCCCCTTTGTAGTGACTCTGCTTAATTAATGTATGTCTTTTCTCCGTCTCAGAATGTTTTGGTTCTATGTGATGAATGGAATTGATGCTTATGTTTGTATCAGGTATGTATCTGCATAGGAAGTATACATGTCTCGAAGCGGAGTTTTATTTAATTGGTAATGCTTGCTAAAGTATTACGAGTTAAATAAATCCGAGTCCCCACAAGCTTGGTATCGAGCCATCTTCGACCGTAATAACCTGAGCTAGTCGTCTCTTAGGATATTTTGGGAAAACCAAATTTCAAGTACCAAATGGTTTTGTGAAAACCTAAGTTGATTCTCGATTTACTCCTTACCTACCTTAGCTTTCTTCTCTCCTCTTACTCTAATTTGAGTTTTGAAAATTGTTTTCCCTCTCTTCTTTTCAAAGATAATGTTAACGGTTAATTGGGTTTTGGGACCACTGAGTTTGGCAAATTGAATTGTGAGCTGCCCGTTCAAGGTTTTGAAGCTTCTGGAATGGTTTGGTTACGACTAGGAGCTTGGATGCAAAATCTGGACAGCGAGCGTCAGTTTCCGGACAGCAGACTCGGAGGTTCTAATTAGGGTAGAGAATGAGAGAATAAATCAACTAAAACTTGAAGGGAATAAAGGGGTAAGAAGTGATACTAGTTAGCTAAGCATCTGACATTATTTTGTTGACCTATTATTGTTTATGATTGTGTTTGCTTTAGTTCGAGGTGCTGAAATTTTTACCTTCTTGATCGATTACTCGTTCATTCAATACGGGTGGGTCGTATCGAGAAGTTGGCTTTTAACCTTGGTCTTTCTCGTCGTTGTAGAGTTGTTTTAAAGATTTTGCTTTCATTACTTCTGTTGTTGTTAAATTTTACTTTTCAAGTATTAATTGTTAACATAAAATTTTAAATGAAACAGGATGCCTCCCCGTCGTGTTACTAGATCTCAGTCCGTGGACCCGGATGAGGAGCTTCCTCCTCCTCCGTCCATGGCCGAGTGTTGCCGGTCGAGCGCAACCGCATGGATCGACACGGATCACGGAGACGATTGCGCGGAACACCGCCTCCTTGCGGCGCTTCTGGATCGGGAGGTGGGGGTGGCCACCAGCCGCGTGGGGGACTATCAGAGTTCCTCCGCACTCAGCCCCACTTTCTCCGGTCGAGAGGACCCGCGGCGCCGGCGATCGCGTCGGGTTGAGCGAAGCTTCGGCATCGCGCGATGCGAGGCGGAGAAGGCATCGCGCCTCCCACCGATTGGAGGGAGCGGCTCTCTCTGGTGGGAGAGTTTTACGCTATGCGCCGGTGGCCATGTAGTCTCCTCGAGGAGTTCCGCTCGCCTTCCGACGCTCTCACATCCCCGAAAATGACGTGTGAAGAAGAGGGAGTTTTGGCCCTGCGCGGGCGTCATGCACATTCTGGAGTATTTATACGAGTTCAACCATTTGGCTCGTTATGCTCGGAGGAGGTGGCCACCGTCGCGCCAAGCAGAGAAGTTCAGGTTGGCTTGTCCTTGGAGCTTGGGACAAGCTCTCCATCGTCGACTTCCGACTTCCGTGGCCTTGGTGGACAAGGCCATCGTTGGTGAGCACTCTAGTAGGGAGGCGGCGAGTCCCGCAAGCGCAAGTGGGAGGCTCGGACTCGGCCGGAGTGCCCTCGCCCTACTACTCCGGTGTCCCGACCTCGGGCACCACTTGTGAGGTCGGTGGCATCTCCGGGCGTTAAATCGCAGCCGTGGATCGCCCACGTGCCCCTGCTGCTCCCAGGTGGCTTCCGCAACCCACCGCGGAGGTCACCGCTTTTAGTGTGGCCTTAAGGGCATTACGCGAACAAGCGTCCCAAAGGGCGGGAGCGGGAGCAGAGCAGCCCCTCGTCCTAATGGAGGACGCGGGCATGGAGCTGGTTCGTCCCAGGACCAGAAGGTTGCCCCTACTGCCCGTGGAGTGGGTAGTGGCAGGTCAACCTCGTCACCGCTGAGGAGGCTCAGGAGGCGCCCGACGTGGTGTTGGGTACCCTTCCTGTTAACTCCTACCCGCTACTGTTTTATTCGATTATGGAGCATCGCATTCCTTTGTATCTGCATCTTTTGCTGCATTGGGTGGTCTTTTGTTTACTCCATTGTCTATCCCGCTTCTGATTCGCTCTCCTGGTTCGGAGCTAAGAGCTGAATTAGAGTGTAGGGATGTCCCCATCGAGATCGAGGGAGTGAGATTCTTGGCGAATCTTATCCTCCTCAACTCGGCTAGCTTAGATGTTATCCTTGGTATGGATTGGTTAGCCCGGCATCTAGGCGGATAGATCATATTTGGAAAGTGGTCTTTCTCACTAGTCCGTCCGTGGCGGGTTGGATTCTCACCGGCTACAAGGACCTCGTCTCTTGCTACTGAAGCGAAGCCATCTCCGGAGATTCGTGAAGTCCTGTTGTTTGCGACTTTGTGGATGTCTTCCCGACGAGTTGCCCGGAATGCCACTGTTCGAGCCACGAGTTCGTCATCGAGTTGGTGCGGCACCGCTCCGATTGCGCGAAGTCCCTACGAATGAACACGGATGAACTAGTGGAGCTGAAGAAGCAACTTGAAGACCTGCAAGTGAAGGGTTTCATTCGGCCTAGTTCGTCTCCGTGGGGTTGCCCAGCCATCTTCGTAAAGAAGAAGGATAATACCCTACGGATGTGTGTTGATTATCGTCCACTTAATGAAGTGGCGATAAAGAACAAGTATCCCTTGCCTCGGATCGGCGATCTTTTTGATCAATTGGCGGGAGCACGTGTCTTCTCAAGATTGATCTAAGAGTTGGTTATCACCAGTTCGTATTCGACCGGAGGATATTCGAAGATGGCGTTTTCTACTCGTTACGGTCTGTACGAGTCTACCGTCATGTCTTTCGGCTTAACCAATGCTCTCGCCTTGTTCATGAACCTTATGAACTCGGTCTTTATGGAGTATTTGGACAAGTTCGTGGTGGTCTTCATCGATGATATCCTTATCTACTCCAAGGATGACGAAGAACACGCCGAGCATCCGCTTGTGTTAGGCAAGCCGTGAGCACCATTTGTCTGCGAAGTTTAGCAAGTCGAGTTCGGTTGAAGGAAGTGGCATTTCTGGCCACGTTCTTTCAAAGAGGCGTGGCCGTTGACCCTAACAAAGTCGGCGATGTACTTTCACGAGTCGGCCCGTTCGGTGACCGAGGTGCGGAGTTTTCGGGTTTAGCGGGATATTATCGCCGCTTTATCGAAACTTCTCCAAAATCGCGAAGCCAATGACGGAGCTGCTCAAGAAGGACAAGAAGTTCACGTGGTGCGATGCTTGTGAGGAAAGTTTTCGAGTACTCAAAAGCGTTTGACCACGCGCTGTTCTCGTTCTTCCGATATCCATCGCGGTTCGATATCTACTACGATGCTTCTTCTTGAGGTCTCGGTTGTGTCCTTATGCAAGAGGGCAAGGTAGTGGCCTATGCATCAAGGCAGCGAGAACCCATGAACTTAACTACCCTACCCATGACTTAGAGCTTGCGGTGTGATTCATGCGCTTAAGATCTGGCGACATTACCTTATCGGTAACCGTTGCGAGGTCTATTCGATCACGGAGCCTCAAGTACTTGTTCACCCAACCGGATCTGAACCTCGAGCGAGAGGAGGTGGTTGGAATCGATCAAGAACTATGACATGGGTATTCACTACCATCCGGCAAGGCTAATGTCGTTCTGATGCGCTTAGTCGTAAAGCATATTGCAATGCATTGTTGCTCGGCAACATCACCCACCCTTTTGAGGCATTTCAAATACTCAACCTAGGTTTAGTCGGGCGAGGTTCTCTTGTCGCCTTAGTTGTGCAACCAACACCGGTAGATCAAATCAAGGCCGCCCACAGAATCTTTGGAGTGGGCCATATTAAGGAGAATGTCGGAGCGGAACAACCACGGCATTCTCGGTAGATGACCTTGGTATTGTGAGGTTCTGACAGCGTCTTGTAGTCCCTAGGTCGTGGAATTACGGGCGCGATTCTCCACGGCCCATGACTCGCCTTTCTATTCACCGGAGCCACCAAGATGTATCAAGATCTCCGCAGAGGTTTTGGTGGACCGAATGAAGAGAGAGATTGCGCGATTCGTCGCCGAGTCACGACGTATCTTTGTCGCGTGAAGGCCGAGCATCGGTGTCTGCGGATCGCCACCTTGCCAATACGAGAATGGAAGTGGGATTCGATCGGGATGGACTTCATTACCGGTCTACCCTGCCTCCCGGAAGAATGATGCTATCTGGGTCGTCGTTGATTGGTTGACCAAGGTAGCTCATTTTCTCGCGATCTGAACCACCCTTAGTGTGAAACTTCTAGCGCACCTCTACCTCTCCGTATCGTGTGCACGCATGGTGTACCAAAGACGATTGTCTCCGGCCAGTGCAGCGCTATTCACCGCACGATTTTGGAAGAGTCGCGCAGCGCTATGGGAACTCGGCTTTCTTCGGATCACGTATCATCCCCAAACCGATGGTCGGGCCAGAGAGGGTCAACCAGTTTTGGAAGACATGCCGTGCTTGTGTTCTCGATTATGGGAAGCATTGGGAGAAATGCTTGCCATTCGCCGAGTTTTCTTACAACAACGACTTTCAAGCCGGTCTCGGCATGGCACCTTCCGAGGCCTTATGCGGGAGAAAGTGCGAAACCCGTTGTATTGGTCCGAGACCGGTGAGAGACCGTTCTTTGGTCGGACTCGATCAATGAGGCCGAGTCGAGTCCGGCTTATCCGTGATCGTTTACGCACACTCAATCCCGGCAAAGAGCTATGCGGATCGCGGCGCCGACCCTTGAGCTTTGAGCTCAATGACTATGTTTACCTCAAGGTCTCTCCTTTGAGGGTCATCAGCGTTTCGGTGTCAAGGGCAAGTTAGCTCCTCGATATGTGGTCCTTACCGCATTATCGAGAAGATAGGAGCCGCCGCCTACAGTTGGATTTACTGCGGGTCTCGAGGGTACATGATGTATTTCATGTATCCCACCAAGAGATGCCTCCGTGTTCGACCGAGAAACTCGTTGGAAGCCCTCGACGTCCAAGAAGATTTGACCTATCGCGAGCATCCTGTTCGCATCCTCGAGGAGGCTGAGCGAAGAACTAGGAATCGTTCCATTAAGTTCTTGAAGGTTCAGTGGTCGAACCATTCTGAGGATGAGGCTACTTGGGAACGAGAGGATCGTCTGCGTGTGGACTACCCTTCTTTCTTTTCCGAGTGAGCCAAAATCTCGGGACGAGATTTCTGTTAGGGGGGGAGGTTTTGTAACAGCCCCAAAATGACCCTAATAAGGTGTGTGTGTCAAACTGTAACCTAACACTGGGTTCATGTTTCAAATGTATCAAAATGTGTACATTTTGAAACTTTTCACACATCTTCACCTCCTAGAATTATTGTTATATTTCTTGTAAAGAAAATTCATAAATTGAACCTTCAAATTCATAGTTCAACTCGAGTCAAAAACATTTTTGAGTGTTGTCTCAAGTCCAAAACTTTTCAAGCTTTTATCATAAATTCTTGGGGTGGTATTGTGCACCCCTGAATTTTTCCCAGATTTTTAGAATTTATTTGAGCCATCTTTGGCTCAGGTCAAACCCATTTTTAAATTGGTCAAACCCCAGTTTATCACTTCTGAAATTTTTGATATAAAATTTAATGCACAAAAACTTCTGAAAATTTTAGGGAAGGTCAATCCTATAGCCAATAAGCTTCAGTAAAAATTTCATTCAATTTGGAGTTGATTTGATACTCCAATTAAATCTTCCAAAATCTCAGCCTAAATTCAAATCAAAAGCTGGCCTAGTCTCGTTCATGCGACCGAAGCGGACGAGTCCGACTTCGGCCGACTTGACTCGGCGAGCCAACTAACTGCATCTGGCGCGGTCGGCGGCGCCAAGCGCATCGTCGGCCGTTGGATCTCCATCGAGCGGCCGCATTCGTAAGCATCCGGACAACTCCGGTTGCCTCTGCTTTCGGCGTTGGATTTCCATCGGACGGTGGGCATTTGTGCACGGCCGTTTCAGCGCGATCGCGTGTCGCCGTTGGATCACGATCGGCGCCACACCTGCGTCGTCCTCCTCGCGCTCGCTCGCCACCCGCCAAGCGCTCGCTCTGCGCCATGGCGTAGAGGCTCGTGGGCGTGGCGTTGCGTCCACTCACCCTCGACACCAACGCGGGCGCATTAAATGCCCGTCACTCCACCGCCCGAAAGTCCACCTTCTACTGCTCCGTCGCTCCACGGCGGCGTGGCGCAGAGGAGCCCGAGGCGACCAACGGTGCTCTTCTTGCTCCTCGGGCCTACTTAAGCTCCCCATTTCCTCCACGAGCATCCTTTCACCGTCCCGCACCTTCTCCTCACCTTCTTCGAGCTCGAGCGAACCCGAGCACCTCCGTCACCTTCGGCCGCCATTGTTGGAGCTCGGGACCTCCGTGAAGCGGTACCCAGCTGGCCCCCTCCCCAATCTCTTGCTCCCACACCTTCGCCTCCCCTCGGTGGTCGCTAACCCCCTTCGATTTCAGGTCACATCGAGTGCAACCGCGAGTGAAGTTTTTCCCAATTTCGGCCGAAACCGCCCCTCTTCGTCTCCGGCTCGGTGAGTTCACCCTTCCCAATTCCTCTCTCTGGTAGCACCTCACGGGCCTCACCGGTGCTATCTTCGATATCCGGTCTTCTTGGTTTGGCCCAGTTGTCCCCTCCGCGGTGAAGCCCTACGCACCGCCCCGATCTTCGTCGCCGGTCATCTCGTGCCTCCGCCGCATCATCGACCCGCCATCCTTTGTCTTCCGAGGCCCCGGTGAGCTTAAGCACCTCCTCTTTCGCTTTTCTGCACTGTGGCGTGTTTCTTTGTTTGGTCGCGCCGCCGCCGTCGTTAGCCTCGGCTCGCCGCGGCTACCATTTGGTCTCCTTTGGTCGCGTTAAGTCCTTAGGACCTCGTTGTAGCTTGTGCACTCGTCCATTTGCGCGTAGCTGGGCGGTTCTTTGTTTCGTTTGTGTAGCACACCTCCCTCTCGCCGCCGCCGCCGCTGCGTCCGCCACCATTAACCTCGTCGCGGTGCCATCCGGTCGCAATAGCGATGAGTTCGATTTTAGCTCTTTCCGGCCTGCATGCGAACTCCTCGCCGGCGACACGCCCGGCGAGCTCGAGTTTTGCTCGGCTCTGTTGTCGGACGAGCGGCAGCAGCGTCGGGGCGACGTGGCTCTCCGGTGGCCGTCCATCGCATGATCCACGGCTCAGAATCGGCCACGCCGCCAGGGCATGAGAACTTGTCGGTTTTGCTCAAGTCCCAGATCAGAACCACGTTAGGGTCTTGTCATTTTTGTATCTCTGTCCCTATAGCTCCAATTTCGGTGATTCCAATTTTGTTAGTTTCCACATAACTTGAACTTAATTATAAAAATAGTTTCAGACCATGCTCAAACCTGGAAAGCCACTTTCAAAAATAGTAAACAAGTGAACTTAATACTGTTTTTCAGAACTTTTAGCAAACTTGTAAAATGCATATCTTTTTATCTATAGCTCATTTTTGTATGAATCCAATGGGAGTAGTTTCCTCTGATAGTCTAATTGCTAGGAAAATTAGTTTCATAAATTCTACTGTTGTTAAAATCATAAGGACTAAAATTTAGTTTTAATACCCTTTTTAAATCATAAAAATCATAACTTTTGCAATATAACTCCAAATGACCTGAAATTTTATATGGGCTATCACTCTACCAGTAGCTAGCTACCATAAAAGTTTCAGCTCCAAAATCATTAGGGAAAATATTTTTGCTACAGTAATATAAAGATGGCCGAAAATAGCTATTTCCTTAATATCTTTTGTTCCAAAAAAGCCAAATTGAGTTTTTTCCAGATTCTATGTCTAAGTATATTCCTAGTTTACCTTGTGTATAAATTTTGTGTCTTTTGGATGCTTTTTGCTCAAATTTTGTGATTAGGGTTTATTGCCTTATTGCTCTTTTGCCTTGTAATTAATTGTGCGGATAGGTGACGAAGAGTTCGTTGAGCCCGATAGCACATCAGAGCAACCTCTTGAGCAACAGCAGCCAGGCAAGCAGTTTGATCATATCCCCTTAATCCTATTATTTTCAAAGTTTAATACTTTGCTTCAACTGTATGTATGCATTGCTAATTTGTGTTAAATTATGGTTAGAAATCCTTTAGTTGCATCCCCATAGATAAATGTTTATTCCTCTACTACCATGAGCCTAGGTTATTTGCTGTGGTTAGGGTTCATGGTGGGGCCCTCATCACTTAGTAGTTACGTGTTATATTGCTTAGCCATGCTTAGTATCGGTAGTATTGGGGTGATCATCGACTCTGTCGGTGGTCTGGATCACACAACTACTATTACTCTTATTATCCAACACTTGGTGTTGGTGCCACGATTAATTTGCAAATCCATTTAAAAACAAAACTAAAAATGAAAATTTGGTTTCGACGCGGCACAATGGTATGTTGGTGTGATTCTTTCTTGGGTGTGATCGGATTGGTGCCGTGTCAATTAAGGACCGAGCATCTTGTGAGTCCCGTTACTCGAGCATTTATTTGCGTACTAACCACACTAGGGGCATATGGAACCCCTCTTGACCGAGTACTTTGGCGTGTGCTAGGGCGGGTGGCAGGTGGTTTTTGTTGATTGGGAGCGTTGCAGTTGTCCGAAAAAGCTGGGCCTTTGTGGCGATTGTCTTTTAATTGGGCAACGTAGCGTATGGATTTCGGTCCATACGAGCGGGTCGTGCCTAGTACACAATATTGGAAAAGTCTCGTAGGACTTAGCCGTGCCGGCCTACCTACGGTAGTGGGCTGAATCATGTGGCTTAAAGGTGGTCTGAAGTGTGGGTAAAGTGGTACCACCCTGCAGGGATAAATCTATTCGAATAGCCTCGTCCTAGGTTATGGACGCGCTTGGGTAAGCTTTTCAAGAGCTAGTGTTATAACCTGTTTAAAAACTTAAAACTTGACGGGTGGTATGAACGGGGAGTTCATGCTATTGTTGTGGTGACTTGGGTGAGTCGCTTCTAGGTGTTGGTGCTCTTTTACTTACTGTATACTTGGTCACTTGCGATTATTTTGAACTCTTAAAAAAAATGAATTGTAAACTTGCTTTTAAATGTATTACATTAATTTTAAATGTATTACATTATTGCAAATAAACGTTGCTTTGTGCTTAAATAAACCATATGGCCTCCAATTAAACGACTTTGCATATAGCTACATTATAGTTACGTTATCTCACACGTCGCCTTGCGAGTACAAGTTGATGTACTCACATGCTTTGCATGCTAATCTTTTGTTGCAGAGGAGGTTGCTCATAAGCCAAGGTATTCACGAGATGTGCTTGGGTTGGGACAGCGGTAGCCAGCGGTCGGTCGGTTGCCTTGTGGGTAAAGGCACACCGGTTGGCTCTTTAGTTCAGCCATCTTATGGCGCTTTTGTTTCATTGCTTATTTACTTTTGTGCTTATTGTCATTTGGTGAAAGGCCCCCCTTTTGTAGTGACTCTGTTTAATTAATGTATGTCTTTTCTCCGTCTGTAATGTTTTGGTTCTATGTGATGAATGGAATTGATGCTTATGTTTGTATCGGGGTATGTATACTGCACTTCTGGGAAGTATACATGTCTCGAAGCGGAGTTTTATTTAATTGGTAATGCTTGCTAAAGTATTACGAGTTAAATAAATCCTGGTCCCCACAATACTGCCGGAGAGGTAGTAGCACTCGAGCACGGAAGAGACCTCAATCCCAAGGAAGTATGTAAGAGAACCAAGATCGAGTCATAAAAATTTCGATTGAGGTGCTTCTTCACATATGTGATGAAGGAGGAATCATCACGATGATGAGCATGTCATCAACATCTGAAGAAGCGATGTCCTACCCCGAGATGAGATATGGACAAAAGAAGCGAGGATCGTGGAGGCGCGGTGAAACCGACAACAGAATCACCGAGGTAAAAGCGCAAACCAAGCACGAGGAGCCCGTTTGAGGCCATAAAGAGCACGACGAAGGCGACAGACATGCCCATCAGGAACAGAATACCCAGGTGGTGGTTGTATGTAGACCTCCTCATGCAAAACACCATTAAGAAAGGCATTCTTAACATCGAGCTGAGAGATAGACCACCGGCGAATAGAAGCAACCGCAACAAGAGTGCGAACAGTGGTCATATGGGCAACAGGAGCAAAAGTCTCGTCGTAGTCACGACCATACTCTGCTCTGAAAGCCACAAGCCACAAGACGAGCCTTGTAGCGCTCGATAGTACCATCAGATCGGGTCTTAATCTTGTACACCCACTTGCACGTGATCGGACGAGCATGCACAGGTGTCAGTACAATATCCCAAGTCTCCGTACGTCGAAGAGCATCAAGCTCCTCTGCCATAGCGAGCTGCCACTAAGAATGAGGAGCAGCCTCACGATAAGAACTAGGCTCGGATGTGAGAGAGCATGAGCTATCGAGCAAATCCAAGGCGATCGGGAGGTCGAAGGGATGTCCGGTCCACGAAGGACGTAATGAGGAGCATCATCGGGAGGATCGGATGTGGGTGTCGGCAAGATACCGGGAGAGAGGCGGTAAGGACAAGGGCGTGCAGAGTAGTGAATACCGGAGAAACGAGATGGTGGTGGTGCAGGAACAAGAGCGGTCTTTGCGGGAGGCAGCGCGGAGGCGAGAATGCGAAGGAACCATCGGGAGCAGGACTAGGGAAGGCGTGATAGTGGAGAAATGGGTGAAGAGTCGAAAGAGACAACCACGAAATCGACTCAACGGTGGAAACAGGAGGAGCCGAATCTCAATAGAAGAAAGGTCGAGATTCGTCAAAGACAACATCTCGTGAAACCCTGATCCGGTGAGCAGAAGGATCCCAGCAACGATAACCCTTATGCTCAGAACTATATCCAAGAAACACACACTCAACTGACTGGGCTGACAGCTTAGTGCGCTCACGAGGCTGCAACAGAACAAAACAAGTACAACCAAAAACACGAAGGTGAGTGTATTGGGGGGCTCGAGAGTAGGGACGCTCTATAGGACTGACACCCTTAAGAGCAGTGGAAGGCTGCATATTAATGAGATATGCAACAGGTAGTAAAGCGACCTCGACCAGGCGTGGTGGAGCGTGAGAGGCAAGGAGAAGAGTGCGGGCGGTCTCAATCGGATGGCGATGTTTGCGCCAAGCAACCCCATTACGAGCATGGGCACGGGACAAGAAGGCGGTAAGAGTGCCTGCTCGGTGAAACCGCCTAAAAGCGCCCGAGCGATTACTCGCGGCGAATCACGTGAAAATGCGGATGGGAGAATCAAGCGATGCGAACCATCGTTGCAAAGCTACGATAGATCGCAAGAAACCGACCACGATTAGACATAGGGAAAATCCATGTAAAGCGGGAATAATCATCAATGAAGATCACATAAAGTTTATGCCCGCTTTAGAGATAATAGGCGCGAGTCCCCATACATCCGAATGAACTAAGTCAAAAGAACGAGAAGACAAGGACTCACTAGAATGATAAGGAAGTTGTAGCTGCTTGCCCGACACAACCACGACAAAACATGGTCGTGTCAGCGATAACACGTCCAAGAACACCTACGAACTAATGAAGAAAGACGAGACCCACACAAGTGACTTAAGCGGTGATGCCATCTGCGCAAAAACTCGGAGGTGGTGGCGGCGGTGGCGGTGGAAATAGTCGTAGAGGTGACAGGAGCAACTAAAGTGGACGGAAGGTGGAGCGATCAAGGATGTAGAGACCACGACGATCCCTCTGCGCCGCCAGTCCCAAGTACCGTCCACATGCGCCGGTCTGAACAAAACAGTGTGAGTCAAAACCAACCCTACGGTACGAGATCGGTGAGTGACCCACCGAGAGAAGGCGCATGGCAAGCGGGGAACAAGAGAAACAATGGAGCGAGAAAAGTCGGTGGACAAAGAGTGCCACGGCGGTGGCGGACAAAGGAGTACCGTCGGTATGCGAGCAGAGATAGGAAAAACAGAGGTCCGACCGCGTGAGAGATGTGGAGTCGGTGTCATGTGGAAAGAGGCACGAATCGGAACCCAAGAAGTACCGGAGGAGGCGTTTGAGCTAGGCGCGCGAACTCGCCGAGCCGTGAGAGAGCCTGCTGAAGTAGAGCTGTGCGTAATCGCTAAATGAGTCACCTCGGCGAGAAGGTCTGACGTCTTTGATGCGTCCTCCGTCGAGGAAGGGCCTCCACGCCCCGGATCGTCCACACGCCTTGTTACGCTTTTTGCGCACCGCACAACGCCCAGTAGTCATGCACGAAGTTCTTGCAATAATTGCCGCCGAACCCGGTTGGTGCAAGCGAGGAGCAAAAATGCAGACAAGCGAGAAGATCACGTAGTCGAAGCGGCACCGACGGTGTAGTCGAAGAAGAAGGGGTAGCAAGCACAGTCGGAACAAACTGTGCTGCTAACCCGCGGCGAAGCTCCTCAGCACGAAGCGTCGAAAGAGCCTCGGTAACGGTCGGTCGTGGTGGCGGCTCGGAAGCGAGCCACGGGCTCAAACTGCGGCGCGAGACGGCAGACGAAGTCATAAAGGCGGCGATCACGATCCGCCTTCTGCACTTTATGACACTCCTGACAAAGTGGAGAAGCGAGCTCGTCCAGCTGGCGCCAAAGACTGGCCAGGGCTCGGAAGAAGTCGTCGACAGAGGAGTCATCCTGGCGAAGCGTCTCCAACTCACGCTGGAGCGAAAAGAACTGAGCATCGCTGCTCTGCTGGTATCGCTCGCACAAGTACTCCCGGTTTGACGCAGTAGAACGCGGACCAACAATGTCGGGTGGATGGAGTCGTCGGCGCCGACCACCAGGATGGCCCGAACACGGGCCTCGTCGGCACGCCAGCGCTCAAAAGCATCGATGGCATACTGAAAGGCCTCATCAGCAGCGTCAGCAGCAGCAACAGTGGCATCTGCCTCCTTCTTGGCAACCTCATCTTCTGCAGGGGGTGCAGAAGTAGGCTGTCTGGGAGGAGGCGGAACTGGCGATGGCGGACAAGGTCGAGCACCAGTGACATGTCCCCAGAGGCGGAGACCATCGAGCGTGATCTCCATGAGTGAAGACCACAACCTGTAGTTCGTCCCATGAAGCTTTGTTCCCGAGAATGGGATCGCAGCGGATGGAACGGAAGCCATCGGTAGGCGGCGCTGGACGGCGCGGCGACCAAGGCAACGATGTCTAACAGGCGGCGTGTGAGGACCCGGAATATTTAACTAGTAACACTTAACCTCCAAATGGTTCTAGCGTTACTAATTAAACATTCTAAGCCTCGATGGGCATATGCTTCCCGAGTGCAGCATATGCACATCATCACAAATTACACATCAATTCCATATACATACATCACTAAGTTCAACAACGACATACATAAAGTAAAGTTATTACAAAAGAGAGCCGACCGCCAAATAGAACAATATACATGAATGACAGTGAAGCAAAAGCGCCATAAGATGGCGAACAAAAAGTCGACCGGTTAGCCATACACCCACAAGGCAACCGGCCAGGGCGCCAAGCTAGTCGCCCATAGCTACCACAACACAGACTCACAAAAGTGAGGCCCTTCAGCTCACCTTCTTCTTCTGCAACAAAACAATTAAGCGTAGCAACCGAGTACAAAGATTGTCTTTGTACCCGCAAGGCGACGTGTGGAATAGCGGACCTATTCATAAACTACATGCAAGCTTATTTAGGTGGAGGTTGTATGTTTCATTTTGCATGAAGCCAACTTTATTTGCAATAATGTAATACATTTTAAAAGCAAGTTTGCAAATCAGTTTTATTATCAAAGTAACAGATAGTAAAGATACATACAAGTAACCACACAAGTGACTATCCCAATAGCCACCACAACATAGCACGAATCCCGATTCGCACCACCCATCAAGTTTTAATTTAAAGGTTGTAGTCTAACTCTTGAAAGACCTTGCCAAGCGTGTCCATAACCTAGGGGCGAGGCTATTCGAATAGTTTTAACCTGCGGGGTGTACCAATGTACCCACACTTGGACCGCCTTCAAGCCACAAGCACACTACAGAAGGTATGCTTGCACGCTAAGTCCTCTGAGACATTTCCAATCTTGTGTATTAACTACGAGCCGCTCGTATGGGTAGAAACACCATACGCTTACATTGCAAGCGAAAGACAACAAATCCCATCACGGGTGAAGTCTTTCGGACACTACAATCTCCCAACACCATCCCTCCTGCGACCTCCTGCGACCAAAGCCAATACACGCCAAAGTACTAAGTCAAGAGAGGTCCCATACCCTCTAATGTGGTTATGCGCTAAAATGCTTGGTTTAGTGTAACAAGATGTTCGGTCCTTGTTGACCGGGCACCATTCGATCACACCCAAAATCACACCATCATACCATTGTGCCCAAGTCTAAATCATTTTGTTTTCAGTTTTAGTTTTCATAAGTAGACATGGCACAAGGTGGAAAATCATAATCATAATAAGTTTTTAGTGATCAAGGTTATCGACAAGTCGATAACCGCCCATTTCTACCGAAACTAAGCATGGCTAAGCAATTGATTCGCAACTACTAAGTGACAAGAGCCCATCCATGAACTCTAAATCACAGTAAGTAACCTAGGCTCATGGTAGTAGGGAATAATCATTTGCTAAGGAAATGCATCTACTAGGCCAACTATTAACACGAAATAGCAATGCATACATAGAATTTGTAATCAACATAAATACTTAAAATACTGGGATTAACATGATCAAACTACTTGCCTTCTTGCTGTTGCTCAAGCTGTTGTGGAGGGTCGCTCTCGGGATTACCGCAAATGTCGAATCCTAAGCGCAAAGGCAAAAAGAACCAAGAACAACCAATAAGACTAGCATCACTTAACAAAAGAGCAAGCAAAAATTATTCAAATGCGACGAAACTTATACACAAGGTGAAATGCGAATATACCAAGACATAGAAACTGGGAAAACCTAATTTGGATTTGTGGTGCAAAAGATATTACCTAAAAACCCATTTTTGGCCATAATTAGCACTGTAGCAAAAACATTTTCTAGAAAGATTTTGAAGCTGAAATTTTTATGGTAGCTACCTATTGGTATAGAGGTAACCCATATAAAATTTCAGGTCATTTGGAGTTAAAATGATTTAGTTATGATTTTCTAAGATGCAAAACTAGCATAATGCACTTTCGAGAAATATAAACATGTGCAAAACCTATTTCACATTATAGCATGATAACAGAGGATTTCCTAACATCAAATTTCTATTTTTAGGATTTACAGGAATTCTTGGTGTCTATTACATCATTAAATGAATTTTTAAGTCTTGCTAATAAGGTTAAATCTACTAACATATTTTAAGTGTGATTTAGGCCTTCCACCATTTTTAGATTAAAGTTTAGTTAATAACAAATTTATCAAAGTTAAAATCATACAATTATCAGATATACAGAAAAAGATATGCATTTTCCAAGTTTTAATACAATTCTAGAATATATAAAAATAGCAGAAAACAAGCTATTCTTAACTAAACAATTTCCTGCTACTCGAACATGCTTAAATCCATTTTTATAATAAAATAAAGTGACAACATAATTTATTACCGTTGGAATTATCTAAAAAGCAGTTAAAATGAATTAGTTATGAGTTTCTAAAATTTTTATATCATTTTCAGGTTGTTAAACAAATACTTACCAAATACGAACCACCCAATTAAAAGAAAACGACGGGCGCTCGGCAACCCTTGATCTAACATCCTACGGCTCACGCGGCGAAAGCGAAGCCTGCGCCAAACCTAATCGGACCCGCGTTGGATCACGATCCAGCGGCTTACGAAGTGTATGCATCCGGACGGTGCGGTTGCTTGGGCCAATCGGTAGTAGATCTGGCGATGGAGCGGTCGAGCGCACCAGCGGTCGGAAGGTCGATTGCACACGATCTCGGCCGTTGATCTCAAGATCGGCGGTCGAGAATGATCAAGGCATCGGAGGTCGAATGCACTCACGATGCGGGCGCGCAGATCTAAAAGCGAGCGGTAGATATTAACGCGGTTCAAAGGAAGATCTTGACATGTGGGACCGCATGTCGGTGACTTCGAGTCACCCACGCTAGTTTAACCCACGTGCACGATGCATGAGCCCACTTGTCGGCGACTAAGAGTGGTGGTTAGGGCGAGATTAATGCTTCTAATGATTACCATTAACTAGGCACTAATGAATCACGGAATTTGATTTTAACCCCGGGCCCACAAGTCGGACGAGAGGAGATTTCAAGCGAGATTAAATGCCGACATTTTATTAATCAATGATTAAGCATTAATGATGTCGGAACAGTGCGGGATTGAACCAGAGAGTGATTTAAGGATATTGGGCCCACTGGTCAGTGGCTCAATGACAATGATTAAGACATAATTAATAACTAATGATTAGCAATTAATGTGTCCTAATCGGTGACAAACAGGAGCTCGCGTGTCAAGGCAAAACCGAGTGAGTTCAACGGCAAATCGCGGCGACAACGCGCGGCGCTAACAAGACCCAAAATGGATTCGCAATAACGATGCGAACCTAATGGTAACATTTTCACCGGCGAGGACTAGAACGCGGCTAGCGGAAAAAGCGAAAATGGGAGCTTCTTGCTAAACATGAAAATCGCGATGAGCTCCACTGCGAGCTTAGGTGCGGTGCGAGCTTCTAAGGACTAATAAGAAGCTACCTTAGTGACAAGAAGCTTGAAGATGGCGGAGATGCTTGATCACGGTGAAGGCTCGCCGGACATGAAGAAGAAAGGTTGAAAACGACACCCTGAGCCAAATGAGTGATACCAAAGCATCAAAATAGCTTCATAATGATTCCACGAAGCTACATGAGCAAGCAATTGGAAAATGGAGCACTCACAGAGTGAGGAAGAAGATGACCAAATTGGCGAATTTGAACAAACCCCAAATTGGACAATTCACGAGAATCAAATCCAAAATTAAGTGAGGGTAATGCTCAAGGAAGTAAATAGATAAGGTTAGGGCAAAGAAACATGAAGGAGGACCACTGGAACACCAAGAACACCAATGGAGCTCCACGGGTCAACAATGGCGGTTTGCCATTTTTGAGGTGTTAAGCTTCAATATTGTGAATGGGGCTTGATGGTGGTCTAAAGACATATCAGGAGGCATTGAGAGTGCTTATAAGGCCAAGAAAGTGTTAGGGTTTGCCCCACTCCTCTCTCGGGCGGCAAAACACAAAGCACAAGGTGTGGCCGACATGCAAAAAGGAGGTGAAGACGTGCATTAGGGCATGGCATGGCTCAATGTACCGCCCATACCCCTAAACGTCGGCTAGGGTGGCTTTAGGGAGCAAGAATGACACTGCCATTACTCCCCTACGGTGCTCGCACGGCTCAAGGTTGAAGACGACCAGCGAAAGCTCGGCGATTCCCGACCCTCACGATTTAAATCGGACGACCACGCAACGCCACGCCTCCGGGTTCAAAACACAGCGGGATATTGCGAACCCTACGATTAGAATTGAGCGGCTCGAGATAGCTCCACGTTGCAAACTCAAATTACAACGAAGTGCGCGGCGTTGGATCTTAATCCAACGGCTCGATTCAAAAATGCAGCCGGAGGGTCCGGGCTTCGGAAATCTCAGCGGTTGGATGGAGATCCAACGATCGACAATCGGACTTACAACGGAAGGTCCGAAGTGATACACGCGCGGGCGTGCGATTTAGATCTAACGGTTGAGATCCACGCGCGTTTTAAAGAGTGGCTCGGTGCATTTAGTTGATGGACCAAGTCGATTGGCTCGAGCAGAGTCGACTCGAACCCGAGTAACGATAAACCAGTTTGACTTGAAATAAAAACAGAGACTTTGAAAGATTTATTTGAGGTAGCAAATTAACTCCAAAAATTATGAAATTTTTACAGAGCTTGCTAACTCAGATATCAACCTTGTGTAAAATTTTCAGAGGTTTTATACTGTGAATAAATCTCCAAAAATTCTGCAAGGCTCTGTTTTAATGTTTGACTAAGAGTCAAACAGGTTTGTACCTCTAAAAATATTCAAACAATTTCTAAAAATTGTGAAATTTTTGAGAGGGTCACATACCATCACAGAGACTTAGGAAAAATATTTCCAGAGGATGATCATAAGATTTGACAAGATTGTTTTTGGAATAGCAAGATTTGGATCCACAAGACTTGTGACAATGTAATTCCATAATTCCTTGAACAAGAATTGATTGGCACAACAGGAAATACATGATGTAAGAAAAAGTTTTAATTTCTACTCATTTTCTTACATTTGAAACACAAGCCCAAAATTTGGGATGTTACACGGCGCTGGACGGCGCATCGGTTAGATCTTTTTTTCTTTTTTTTCTTCTTTTTTTTCTCTCTCGGGCCGGGCTAAAAAGCCTACTTCAGCTCGGCGGCGAGAAGACGCATAAGCGCGCGGGGAACCCTAGTTCCCAGCTGTGGCGGCGGCGGCAGAGTGAGTGGCGGCGGCGGCGGCGCGGCGGCGCGGCGGCGGCGCGCGAGCAGCCTTCGCGCGGCGGCAACAACAAGCGGCGGCGCTTTGCAACGTCGGGCGACCAACGAGTGGCGGCGCGTCGGTCCACCAACGGCGCGGCGGCGACCAATCAACAGCGGAGGCGGCCTCGCGTCGGGATCGGCGGCGGCGTCGAGCGGCGGCGGCGGCGACCAACGGCGGCGGCGGCCTCGCGTCGGGTTCCCAATCAAGCGGCGGCGACGGCAACCACGCGGCCCCCTGCGACAGGCGACGACGACGACGGGCTCGGGGTGGCCGCGGCAGATCCGGTGGCGGCGCGACGGATCCGGCGGCGGGAAGGCCTTGGATCGGCGGTGATGCTTGGCGTCGGACGACCGGGAACACGGGGCTGCGGCGACAGCAGCGGAAGCGGAAGGAGAGCTAGGTTAGAAACCTCGCTCTGATACCATGTTAGGAATAATGTGTTCATCTATTCAAGAGGCCCAATGGGCAATATATACAGGGAGTACAAAGGGGGGTTATCATATACAGATAAGGAAACCATATACAAGAGTCCTATTCTAAGAGAGCTAAAAAGGGTGCAAAGAGATTTGAAGGAGAACCACTGGAGCACCAAGATCACCAATTGAGCTCCACGGGTCGACAATGGTGGTTTGATGTTTTTGGGGTATTAAGCTCCAAAAATGAAAAGGGAGCTAGGGTTTGGTTAAAGGAATACCAGGAGGGCTTTGGGGGGTTTATATAGAGGGAGAATTAGGGTTTGAGCTAGAACCTAGCTCAATGGTGAGCTCGGTTCATGTTACGGCCATGGACCACGAAATGATGGGGGCAAGTGAGAAAGAGGACAAAGGAGAGCCGAAAGCACTGGGGCGCAATAAATGCTACGAGCCGTTGACGTGCGAGGGGACGGGGCACTGCCCTCTCCCACTCCTGCCATTGACGCACGCGAGTACGGGAGCCAGAGGAAGAAGAAGAACAGCGAAAAGGGATCGTGACCGTCGGATCTGAGATGGACGGCCACGATTAAATGGGACCAGCTGAGGGTTTCTAACACTCAAGTCAATCAGAGCGGCCTGATCGAGAACGAACGGCTGAGATCAATTGAGACATACGAGCGACTCGAACATCCCAATGAATCAGGACGGTTGGATCTTAATCCAACAGTGCAAATGGATCGGCGCGTCCGCGAGTTCCGAACGGCCCAATCAACACGGGCTGTTCGATATCAATCCAACGGCGAAAAAGCCACGCACCCCTTGGCTAGCCCGCTGGTGCAGTTAGTTGACTGAGTCAAGTCAAGAGGATTGAGGCCGAGACTAGCTCGAACCTAATGAACAGTGAAACCAGGTTTTGGGTTTTTAATTGAGCTGAGACTTTGAGGATTTATTTGAGATAGCAAAGTAACTCCAAAATTTTTAAAAATTTTACTGGAGCTTGCTAACTTAGATATTACCCTTGTGTAAAATTTTTAGAGGTTTTTATGCAGTGCATTTTTCTCCAAAAAGTCTACAAGGTTATGTTTTAGGGTTTTGACTGAAAGCCAATAGGATTGAGTGCCCTCTAAAATATTCAAACAATTTCTTAAAATTGTGAAATTTTTCAGAGGGATCACATACCATCCCTATAACTTAGGAAAAATATTCCCAGAGGTAATCACAAAATTTGACAAGATTGTTTTTTGAAGGATTCAGATTTGGATCAAAAGACTTGTGACTTTGTATTTCCATAATTCCTTTAACAAGAATTGTTTAGTACATACAGGAAATACATGATGTAAGAAATTTTTTTAATTTCTACTCATTTTCTTAAATTTGAAACACAAGTCCAAAATTGGGATGTTACAAGTATATCTTGCCCCAGGTAAAATTTAATAGGTCAGTTACTTTAGTGTTATTATCTATTTTTTCATAATTTATTATATATGTTTTTTCTTCAACTATGAAATGTTCAGCATTCTTCTTTCCAATCACTTTGAGAAGTAATAGTGTATCACATGCTGCACAAATAATGCCACAAATTCTCACTTTAATTAATTATAGTTGAAAACCAGCATATCCTAACTTTTATCCACCACACTATACCTGTCTCTAGTCTCTGCAATCCAGATCAATTAGCAGTCATCAATACATGCATAGACAAAGGTTATCAAAATTAACTCATCAATATTGACATAGCAGAGCTTGCATACACAACAAAGGTGGCTGAGAAGTGCGACGTCTATAGCTTTGGAGTCCTTGTGCTTGAGTTGTTTTGGGACTTCATCCGGTGATTTCCTTTTGTCCCTCTCGTCAGTGGGCAAGAAAAGAACAACAATGAAGGATTTGTTGGACACCCGCTCCCACTTCTGAAGGCTGGACCGCAAGTGGAATATTCAAAGTGATAATGGTTCTTTGTTCGGTGGTTAGAACCTAACCCATCACGCAGTCCAACAATGCAACATGTAATCCATTTGTTCTCTAAAGTGAAGGACTGGAAATCTTGATTATCTACACACGGACATCGTAATCCCTGCCTATTACTCGTGAATGTTCTTAGAACATTGTTGTTTGTTCTGTTCCACCTTTTGATTAGAGATTGTAAATTTGTAATTCATCATTTGTATGATAGTTTGTTTTTTCTTTACCTTCATACCCTGTACTATGTTGGTGCAACATGCCGTTATACTTTAAGCTGACCATTCATGGTTGGCACATCAGATTGGTTTGTAAGCAATGCAAAGAAACCTTTGTTACTATTAATTACTTCAAAATATTTCATCTCCAACCTCTGTGGTAGGAAGTGATAACTCATTCAACAGGTGATTTTGTATGCGTGAATAACATTGACATCATCTCTTTCAGGTCTTCACTTGTAGCCATTTCAAAGTGCTAAAGCTATGCCTTTACCTGTTGCCATCACTTGGGACTGCAACAAAATCCATTGGTCGTTTTTCAACAAGAATATGGGCATATTTGTTTATACTTTTTATCTTGCTTAAAAGCAAAAAAGCTTAAGCCTAAATAAAGAGATGGTTTTTTCATCCAACTTATAAAAAACTTAAACCATTTTTAACCTAGAAGCCATAAGCTAGGAGAGATATTTTTTATTTTTGTGAAATGAAATATCTTTTTACTATAAAATTTCGTTAAAATTACTCTCAAAATATCGTTCGTATATAAATACAAACCCTTTCATTTATTTTCGTCTTCACCCATTCTTTTCCCCTCCTTTGGCTCCCACTCGCCTCCCCTCTCGGCTGAAATTTTTGCATATTTGGCCCTGTAGCTCATTTTAATTTCAAAAAATAGCCCTCTTCCACCGTAATTTGCAAAAATAGCCTCTATACAATGCTCCTACAGTGAGTGCAGAGGGCGCGGCCCCCGACCCGAGGCGTGTAGGCCAGCTACCCCGCTAAGCGCGGCCAGCTTCACACCGTTTTTCTTTCAAAAAAAGAAAAAAAAATGGGGAAAAAATTAAAAAAAAATTAATAAAATTTTGTGATCGTCGTATATTGTTGTAGTGCGCTAAATTTCTAAGAAATTTTACAAGGACGACTAAGATAGTAATGAGTCGTAAGTAGGAAGGTAAGTGATATTACGATGCGCCTGTTAAAAATGACAGAGTTAAAGCATATTACTTTATGGAGCTTCTACAAAATGCAATTAAAGGGACTGAGAACGCTTGTTGTGATTACGAAGATGGCCTAAAACAGTAGATTGAAATGTTGGGGGCCATAAATGTTGTGGTTCCATACTCTATATGCACTGCACAATTTTCTTGAGTCATTTCAATTAGGGTTTGCAGAAATTCGAAAAAAGTAGGGTTTCTAGTTTGGGTTAGCGTTGATAGGAATACAAGTTTTTCTTCGGTCATTTCAATTAGGGTTTTAACAGGCACTGATATTTGTAAAAAAAAAAACATTCATTAAGTAATATGGGCACCGAGGTTTGTAAATTAGGGTTTTATCGTGCGAGCGTATCACGCGTATATAGCGACGATCGATGAAGTACTTTATGAAGCTTATATAGAAGATGATTGAAGGGGTCAGTGAGCAGCGTTGTCATTATGAAGATACCCTAAAACATGGGCGATTCGATGTCGGTGCGAATGGTTGTTTAAGGATTCCACTAGAAGAGGCATACTTGCAATATATGCTTTGATGGCTTAGCGGAGACACGGAACCAGAACTACATTAGAGTCCGTGGACAGAAGCACGTTACACGTAGTGACATGGCATGATGGTTCGCCTAATTGCTTTAGTCATCCTCGCTACTACTACGGTACGTTGCGACACAAGCATCTGGACCATATAAGTATGCATGCCTTTAGGGGATAGTAAATGGGGGTAGGACAGCGGACTACTATGTAATGACCTGACCTACTGTGTGGAACGGGGCTATTTTCCCTTATTTGCTAGCTCAGCATTGAACTCCTCACCGGCCTTCCCCTTCCCCTTGTCGCGGGAGTGTCCACGTCGGGCTAGTATATCGAAGTCGTCCATGTCCTGCGATTCATTGATGTAAGTGCACCGTATAGTGAAAATCGTAAGAAGGATGTAAATTCTTCATAACTGACGTCATCAATATGGATTACGCCCGGGCGACCGGATACGCTGTGGAGGCCGGGCTCAGCTGCATGAGCCTTTCCCTTGCCCTTGCCGTGGGACTGTCCACGTGCGGCTGGTATGTCGAAGTCGTCCATGTCCTGCGATTCCATGATGTAAGTGCATCATATAGTGAAAATCGTAAGAATGATGTAAATTCTTCATAACTCACGTCGTGGATACGGATTACACCCGGGCGTCCGGATACGCTGTGGCGGTTGGGCTGAGCCGCATGAGCCTTTCCCTTGCCCTTGTCGCAGGACTGTCCACGTCGGGCTGGTATGTCGTAGTCGTCCATGTCCTGCGATTGTATGATGTAAGTACACCGTACAGTGAAAAATGTAATAAGGATGTAAATTCTTCGTAACTCACGTCGTCGATATGGATTACGCCTGGTCGACTACTGGGCTCCTTCGGTGCCTCCTCAACAGGGTCTGGTACGTAAGGTTTCCACCGCACGAAGTTGTTAGCCCGCACCGAGTAGTTCAACATGTACTTCTGCTGGATGAATGTCCTATCGTACATCTCTGGGCTGTCGATCCACTGGAAGAAGTGGCAGCGCATCTCGGGCTGCCATTATGTGGGGATGAAGTTAAAAATTTAAGGAATTCAACGTTTACGAAAATCGATGCGCACGAAAGAAATGCTTACAAGGTGGTGCCCGCACATGTAGTACACCTAGGCGACAGTGGCTGGGTGTGTGGACTGAATGATCTCTGCTGGTTTACCACACACACACTGCGGGATCGGAGAACGTGGTGGTACTGGAGCATCTTTTATTGAAAAATCTGGGTATTGTAAGTGTTTCCTCTTCTACTTAAGCCACTTTTGCTTCTGCAACATCCTCGCATCGAATTTGGCCGAAGAGTCCATAGTTGGGTATCTATTGTGTAGTGTTGTGTAGTGTTGGGTTTGGTTTGGTTCAACCCCCTTTTGTAAGCTGCATGGTTGGCATGGTGTGGAGGTAGAGTGTTTTCATGTCCATCTGAAAAGCTGGCGCGGCATAGTGTTGTCACGTCTTACTTTGCACGGAGAAGTCATGTCGTGCTTTGCAGAGTTCTGTCTTATCGGTCTGAAAAGCTGGTGAGGCAGATTGTTGTCATGTCTTTCTTTGCAGTGTCTTGTCTTTTTGGTCTGAAAAGCTGGCGAGGCATAGTGTTGTCACGTCTTACTTTTGTAACATCCCAACTCGCCTCAGCCCCGAGCCCTTCCCACGCGCGTGTGTTGTGACCTGCTGTTGCTGACGAGTGGGCCCCGCATATAAACCAGCTCCTGGGCGTGTGCACAACACATCGAGTGATGTGCACTGTCCATTTGGAAATCAGCGGCTATGATCTGTTGGGCCGTTCGGGTCACCCGAACCTCCCTTTGATCTCAGCCGTCCACCCCAAGATCAACGGCCCAGATTGGAGAGACGTTCGCGAGGTCCGAATGTCCCATTGATCTAAGCCGTTCCATCTGGATCCAACGGTGATCTACTGTGCACTGTGCACGCCGCACTTTGGGCCGTAGGATCTGGAATCTAGGGCCCAGGTTGAGCCACGTTTTCCTTTCCGGTTTAATTCCATTTTAATCCCGGTAAGAGTTATTTTGCAGCTAAAAATTCCTTCAAACTTTCAAAATACATAGCTAATTCATATTAAATCATTTTCGGTTGATTCCAGTGATAATTATGTTTTTAAGTAAACTTTAATCTAAAAATAGTTTTGAGCTCAGTGTAGCTCCAGAAAAATTTGCAATTGTATTTTGTTGGCTTTCTCTATTAGTGTACTTGCTGTTAAAATTGGTTTTAGGCATAGTACTATTTTCGAAAATGTTGCCATTACATTTAATTTTTGCTCATTTCCAGGTCTTTGAAAATGTTGCCCCGACTCCATCTCCGCCGTTAATCTTAGATCCAACCGTTTATTTCTTTTCATTTTGAACTCGACAGCACGCAGTCAATGCTAACCATTGGATTTACATCCTACGGTACCTAAATGACCTCATGCGCATAGGGTCTAGATCTTTGTGACCGTTGGATTTAAATCCTACGGTGCCTCTTCTTTTCACTTAAGAATGTGCTGGATCTCGCTGTGGCCGTCGGATTAAGATCGCACGGTCCACATGGCTAGATACCGGTTAAAGGCTGTATTTGGTCTTGTCACTACGCAAAGCTAGCTCGTGTGGTCTTGTCACTGCGCAACGCTGCCCCATGTGGTCTTGTCGCTGCACAAAGCTGCCCCGTGTGGTCTTGTCGCTGCGCAAAGCTGCCTCGTGTGGTCTTGTCGCTGCGCAAAGCTGCCCCGTGTGGTCTTATCGCTGCGCAAAGCTGCCCTGTGTGGTCTTGTCACTGCGCAAAGCTGGCCCGTGTGGTCGGGTCAGTGCGCAAAGCTGCCCCCTCTGCTAGGCGCGGTACGGACCTGCCCCCCATGCCTGCCGCAGAAGAGACCTGGCCTACTGTCACATTGTGTCTCCCGTGCTCGGCTATATAAACGCGCGGACACACACTCGGTCGATCATTCCCCTCTTTCTGAGGTGCCTCCCTGTCCCGTACTTACCATTTTTATTTGTCCGTTGTCCGTACCATTTGCGAAAGTCGTCGTGACGGTAAGCTTATTTCAGCAACACGCGTACAGTTTTTATGGTATGTTTTTGGTGAAATATTGTCTTATTTTCGTCAGAAATGGAGACGCTGTATGTGTTCCACAGAAATGTGCGTGCCGGTCCAGACAGAGTGGATTTGTCCAGCTGCCAACATGCCTTGCTAAACATTCCCAACCTGGCACACGCCGATTTGCTCGAGCTACGACGCTGCATTCGGTAGTTGTTCGATAGGCACGTCGCCAGGAACAAGATAGTAATAGAGGTGATCACTGCGAACACGGTCGTTCCACATGGGCAGATGGTGTGGGGCCTGGCGAAGGTGACCAGCAGTGCCATGTGGGCACAGTACATGGAGATCGTTAGCAATCCTCACGCTCCGATCTATCGACGACCCATGGTGTATGTCCATTTTGTTTATCCAGCTCAATCCTTTGGTGGGGGCGCCGTTGAAGGAGCCAGCGACGCTCTTCTCCCCCTCTTCGGTTTGTTGACGATGGGAGAGATGTCCAGAGCGCCAGATGTCGTTACATATGATGCTCCAGTAGAAGGAGATTCGGGTAGTTTCGAACCAAATGAAGGTGTCAACAAATGGAGCGGTGCTAGTGTTGATTGTCACGAGATTATTGATGGCATGTCCGATGGCACTGCCACCGAAGATGAGGCAAATTTTGACTCGCAATCCAACGAGGACGAAGGCGACGACGCAGGTGGGATCGTCGGTGGCATTGTTTCGACCGACACATACTATGTTCCAAGTCGGTTGGATTGCCAAGCGGCCTCTTCCCTTGTTCTGGCCCAAGAAAACGAGTCTTCGTGGGCCTTCGATGTGGACACCCTACTTGTGGGCCAACAGTTCCCACACAAGGCTGCCGCCAGGCAAGCTATCGTGAGTTTCGCGGTGAAGACCAATCGGACTTACCAAGTTTACAGGTGAGTTCGGACGTTGTTTGTTGTAGCTTCGAACTATGTACAGTAAGTCACACTAATTATTATATGGTTTCCATTACCTGCAGGTCTAATCCTGACACGTACATAGTTAAGTGCATGCATAGCTCTTGCCCTGGCAAAGTCCGTGCGCAGAGATTCCCTGGGGCGGGAACGGCCTTCCGCATTACAGTCGTGATAGATTACACATGGGAGCTTCAAGAGCCATTGCAAATGCGTGAGAATGTAACCTTTGCCTACATCGCGAGCATCATAAGCCACATAGTTGTCGCCGATTTGACCGTTTCGCCGAAGGTCCTCATGGCTCACGTAGCGAATACAGTAGGGTATGCCGTTAGGTACAGTAAGGTATGGCGGGTGAAGCAGAATGTCCTCGAAGGGTTGTATGGTACCTACAAGGAGGCGTACGACCTAGTCCCCAAAATGCTGAAGCAAATTGCGGATGCCAATCCGGGGACATGTGTCAATAGGATGGACAGGCCCGACCAGTCGAACAACCCACATTCCCTAATCCTTGATCGAGTCTTTTGGGCATTTGGCCCGGCAGTCCAGGGCTTCTCCCACTAACTTCCCGTCCTGACTATGGACGGTACTTTCCTTTGCGGGAAGTACAAGGGCACCATTCTCACCGCTATTGTCGCTGATGGCAACGACCAGTTGCTCCCAGTTGCCTTTGCCATTGTAGAGAACGAGAGCACTGGCAGTTGGTTGTGGTTCCTAGCGAACATAAAGCAACATGTTGTAAGGACCGGCCAGAATGTGTGCCTCATAACCGGCCGTCATCTTTGGGTTGTTGTCGCGCTGCTCACCATGCAGCACGGTACGAGCCCGCCGTACCAATGGAATGACATGTGCACACGTTGGTGCATTCGGCATCTAGCCACCAACTTCCACACGCGCTTCCGGAGCAAAGACCTCATGAAGAAGTTCAAGAAGCTTTGCCTGCAAAACCAGAAGAGCAAGTTCGATATCGTGTGGCGGGAGCTCGAGGTCGAAACCGAGCGTGCTAGTGGAGGTTCAGGCCCAGGCACACCGCAAAGCGAGTTCGCTAAGTGGATACGCTTGCATGCCCCTGACTATGAGAAATGGTCCCTTCTTCACGACACCTATGGTGCTCGGTACGGCATCATGACAACCAACATGTTCGAAGTCTACAACGGTGTGTTGAAAGGGGTTCGTTCCCTGCCCATCACAGCTGTTGTTGAGAAGATATGGAACCGCCGCGATCGATTATTTCGTCAATCGGGCAACAATGGCCAGAAGCATTTCGGCGAAGGAAGCGATACTCGGAGGTTACCCTCGCCTACATGGACAAGAAGATTACCAAGGCCCGATCCCGTGTAGCTATCACAATGGATAGCGTAAGGAGGAAGTTCGAGCTCCGCCTGCGGGACAAGTACGTTCGTGGCCACATGAGAGGTGACCGGAAGCATGTTTGCACCATAGGCGATGTGGCAGTTTACACCTGCAATAAGCCTCAACTCCTGCACAAGCCTTGCTCGCACGTATATTCTGCATGTGTTGTATTTCACCAATCTTGTAGCATGTATATGTCGAAGTACTATGACGTATGACACCTATATGATACATGGAACGGAGAGTTCAACTCCTACGGCGTCGAAGGCCACTACAGGGACATATGGCAGGGAGTAGTTAAGTGGTCACCGAATGAAGCACTGCGACATCCAGGCCGTGGGAGGCGTCAGTCAAGGCACATCCGCAACGACATGGATGCGAGCCAACGTGGAGATCAACCAAGACCAATAAGGTGTAGGCTATGCAAGACTCATGGGCACTCATTTAGGAACTGCCCGAATAGACCTTCTTCCTTCGGCGCCACTGTGTATCCGTAAGCTATCCAGTGTATTAAGTCATGTTGGTCGTAGCGATGTCAGTGTTGTAGTGATTTGCGTTGTAACCTGTACTACTTTCTATGTGAAACATCCCAAGTATTAGACTTGTGTTTCAAATGTAAGAACATGTGTGGAAATTAAAAACTTTTCTTGCATCTGATATTTCTTGTGTGTTCTGAAAAATTCTTGTAAAGGAATTATGGAAATACAAAGTCACAAGTCTTTTTGACCTAAACATTGCCCTTCAAAGACGTGCTTGTCAAACCTTGTGATCATCCATTGGGAATAGTTTTCCTAAGATCTAGGGTTAAGGTGTGACCCCTTTGAAGAATTTCACAATTTGTAGAAATTGTTTGAATATTTTTAGAGGGCATTCAAATCCTGCTTTCCACACAGTGTGGCCCCTTCCTGGTCCGAACGCTATATATGGATGCTTTCACTGCGATTCACCTCACTCATCTCTTAGTCTTCTCATTTCTTCCAGCGCAAAACAAGATGTCTTCGGCCTCATCTAACTTTTGAGTGAGCAGAGAATTACAATCACTACAGCAGCACCTGGTTTGCCCTCATTGCAGGGATCCAGCGAATGTGTTTACCTCTCATACGCCAACCAACCCGTCCCAAGTGTTCATGAAGTGCTCAAATCTTATGGTAAGTTGGGCAAAATTGGCAAGAATTAAGTTGTACGCACCAGGTTTTCTTACCTTCATTTCATGCTGCTATTATTTTATAGAGCACAACATGTCGGTTTTGGCAGTGGGCTGATGAAGGTGTCCCAGTGGTTCGAGATATTGCAATGCAAGTTGCTGCCTTACAAGAACACTCCCGTGGTGCTGATGCATTTCGTGTAGTGCCTTGAGTGTCCGATCAACCAACCCAGAATAGAGAAAACATACTTAACAAACTAGCTGAGAGGATGGCAAGAGTTGAGAAGATGTTTCACAAATTAGTAAACATAGTTAGTTTTGCGGTGTTTCTCCTATTGTATGTTGTTCTTGCGAAGTAGAGCGTCAGTTCTACTTGGGTTTGTACTGCGCACTCTTTATCCATGCGTCGCGGTCCTTCATGAATGAGAATAAAATTGTTCTACTTGGATAGACAACGAACTAAACAAGTGCAATTACATTACAAATAAGAAACTGGATTACAAGTTACAACATATAATAGACTTCTAATGTTACTACTCCTCGCGCTGCTCCTCAGTACTGCTTGGCATAGGAACCTGCACTGGCCTTCTACGCCGTGTTGCTGCCATAGGTCTCTGTCGAATCTGCCCCCGTGGGAACGTCAGCCTATCAGGTGACCGTGGGTTATGCCGCAGGTCATAGCGGAGCTCCTCAACAGCCATGCCGTCGTACACGGGGGGCATCACCTGCGGGACTGGCGTTGATAACAAGTCGGTGATCCAAGCATTAGGATCCGCGGAAGGGCACCAACTCGACTCATCTTGTGAGGTGAACTGGGGGAACTGCTTCGGGTACGGTTCACCTTGCGGGGTGAACTGCGTAGGGTACGGTGTGTAGCCGGACTGATACCATGGCGCCGTATCGCCCATTGGAAATTGGCCGAGAGTGTAGGGCTGGGAGGGAGAATCTGGGATAACCTCGGTGGTTTCGGGTTGCACGTCTGTGCTCTCTCTAATGTCGTCTTCCCGCCGTGGTGATGACGACGACATCAGCGTAGGGTCCCTCCGCGACGAGGATAGGATCAGCATAGGGTCCATCTGCGACGACGACGGCATCAGCGTACAGTCCTTGCGTGGCAACTGCGAAGATGATCCACCACCCATGCTGCTGCGCCGCTGGGTCGACTCGCTCGGACGGGAAGATAGAGGGGGCGAGGGTACACGACGATGCTCCCTCCGATGCCTCAGGTCGACATCGGTGGGCCTTCCACAGCTCATGTTATGAACGACTTGCTTAACATCGTCAACAAGCGTCTTCATCACCGAAAAAAGGTGTTCAACTGTGTTGTTCATGCCCTGCTCGAGTTCTCAGCGGCAGCGCTCCAGAACGCTCTCCAACCGGTCCACCTGGATGGTTATCGAACAAATGAAATTTGGTTACTTAACCCTATTGCGGAGGGTGGTTAATCTACTACATGCTGATCGTACCGAATCGTCACGGCGTGCTGCACGGTGCGGGTCCAGGCCCAAGTCCAACCGTTCGGCGTGGGTAGGATCTGCATGTCGGGCCGGGCGCGCCTGTCAATCTCGTTCGCGTGTGCCATACGTACCACTCCAGGTACATGCCGTAAGTCCCTTCATCGTAAGTGTAACATCCCAAGTTTCAGACTTGTGTTTCAAATGTAAGAAAATGAGTAGAATTTAAAAAAATTTCTTACATCATGTATTTCCTGTATGCTCTAAACAATTCTTCTAAAGGGAATTATAGAAATACAAAGTCACAAGTCTTTTTGATCCAAAACCTTGACTTCTAAAAAATAATCTTATCAAATTTTGTGATCATCCTCTGGGAATATTTTTCTTAAGTTCTAGGGTTAGTATGTGACCCCTCTGAAAAATTTCACAATTTTTGGAAATTGTTTGAAGGCTTTTGGAGGGTAGTCAAACCTGTTTGACTTCAGTCAAAACCCAAAACCAGAACCTTGCAGAATTTTTGGAGAACAATGCACTACATAAAAACCTCTGACAATTTTACACAAGGTTAATATCTAAGTTAGCAAGCTCCTGTAAAAATTTAAAAAAATTTGGAGTTGTTTTGCTACCTCAAATAAATCCCCAAACTCTGTCTCAATTCAAAATTCTAAAATTTAAACTCTGGTCTGAGTCAGACTCGGGCTCGAGTCAGACCTGAGCCCAAGTTAGTTGACTTGATCGAACCAAGCCATCTCAAATTTGAGCCGTTGGATTAAAATCCAATGCTCACGATCTTCTTTATGTTTTGAACCTCAGGAGCTTTGGTGTAATCTCAGCCGTTCGTTTTCAATCCAACGGCTCACAGTAACCCTAGCCTTTTTCTCTGGTCATCTTCCTCCTTGCGCCGTGCGTGAACAGAGAGAGAGAGGCATGGTCGTGTCTTTTTGTGCTCCCTCGTCAACGCCGGTTTGTCGGGGCAATCAGTGGGCACAGGTGCTTTCGGCCATGCCCATGCCCTACTCCTGCACCACATCATCTCTTTTTCGGGCTATGGCAGCCCTATGGACATAGCTCACCCGAAAATTTCGTTTTGCTGCCAAACCCTAATCCTCTAAGCTTTATAAGCTCCCCTAAGACCTTCCTGGTACTCCTTTACCCAAACCCTAGCTCACTTTGTGTGTTTGGAGCTCAAAACACCAAAAATACCACAACCACCATTGTTAACTCGTGGAGCTCAATTGGTGATCTTGGTGCTCCTGTGGTTCTCCTTCAAATCTCTTTGCACCCTTTTAAGCTCCTTACTGCCCTAATCATTTCCTCTCACTCAATTTTGGGTTTCATTCACTGGATTTGTCAAATTTGGGGTTTATTCAAATTCGGCCGAATTTACCCCTTTTCTTCCTCAGCTCCGGTGAGTGCTCCATTTCTCAATTATTTGCTTATGTAGCTTCTATGAGCTATAATGAAGCTATTTTGACCACCAATGGTGTTCATTTTGGCTCAGGTCTCCTTTCCCACTTCATCTTCTTCAACTCCGGGGGATTCCTCTGCTATTCAAGCTTCTCTGGCCATCTTTGAAGCTCATCTTAGTTAAGGTAGCTTCTTATTAGTCCCTAGAGGCCGTGGCACTCGCTTCTTTGAACTACAGCGGAGCTTTTTGCCATTATCACTTTTGGCAGTAAAAGCCTCCACTTTCATTTTCCGACTCGCCAGCGTTTAGGGCCGTCGCCGCCGGCAAGGTCATCACCATCGGGACCGCAAGGCTATTGCGAACCCATTTTGGTACTTGGTGGGTGCCGCCGTGGCCGGAGTCGCCCGCGACAAGCCGGAGTTCCCGCTCGGGTTTTTGTCGGGCGTAATCGCCTGTTTTCGGTTGTCATTAGGACATCGTTAATGACCTGATCATTGTTAATCTTTGGAGGTAATTAATATATCTTAATCGGGCGCAAATGTGTCACTAACATGTGGGCCCAACGAATTAAGAACCCCCGCTGGCGCTAGACGATCACATTCGGACATCATTAATGCTAATGATTGTCATTAATCACTGTCCTAACATTAATATGTCCGAAAATACCTTTTGGGTCACTAACATGTGAGCCCGTAGGCCTCAAACCGTAGTTCAGGGTCATTGGGGCTAATTTTGGATTCTTTGAGTGCTAATCATTGTTAGCAATTAATGTGTTCCAAGCCGCCACTTTGTGCCACTGCCAGGTGGGCCCTCTATCACTTAAAACCCCTCTGTGCGAAATCTTTAGGACACATTAATTGCTAATCATCACTAATCATTGGTTTTTAATAATTAATCACTATTCTAAATGGTCCCTTGTCTCATTGACATGTGGGCCCGCTCATTAAACCCATCCTAGTGCATTTAAACTCACGTGCGTGAGTGCGAAGTGCTTTGTTGATCGCGGACCATAGATCTCATGATCAACGGCCCAGATCAGAGGAACTTTCGGACCACCCGGAGCCCCCAGCGCCTCTGGAACGTCCATCTCACGATCTGCGGCCAGGATTAGTGTGCCGTTCGGGTAACTCGAAGTGCACAGTGCCCTCGACCGTTCATCTCAAGATCTGGGGCCGTGGTTGATCGGGGCGTTCGGGTCACCCGAACAGCCCAATCCACGTGGACTGTTGGATCTAGATCCAACGGTAGGATCCTTTAGAAGGCGCGCATGCGTTATTTCCTCTGTGCGCGTGGGCCGTTGGATTCCAGATCAACGGCCCACGTTTAGCCACGTCTTTTTATTTTAGATTTAAGTCTGTTATTTTGGTAAGCTTTTATTTGTCAACTAAAAATTGTGTAAAAACTTTAGAAACTCATAACAAATTCAATTTAAATCCTTTTTACATGATTCCAACTGTATTAAATGCTTGATTTACTTAAGTTTAATATAAAAATGCATTTAGGCACATTTCTGTATCCAAAAACTTTGTAAACTATAATAACCTGATTTCGGTCATTTTTGTATATTCCAGAAATTGAATTAAAACTGGTAAAATGCATATCTTTTTCTGTATATCTCCAAATCAAGTGATTCAAATTTTGTTAATTCTATTATTAACTAAAATTTAATCTAAAAATGGTTGTAGACCTAATTTGGCTCTAGAAAAACTAGTTAACATATTTGGAATAGGTTTAACCTTAATTTTGACTTTCCAAATTCATTTAATGTTGTAAAAGACACAAGTAATTCCCTGTAACTCTAAAATGTGCAAACTCAAGCTTGTTAATTTCCTCTGTTAGCATACTTTAATATGAAATAGATTTTGCCCATGTTTATATTACTGAAAAATTATGTATGCTAGTTTTATAACTTAGGAAAACCATAAGTAATGCATTTTAACTCTAAATTAAGTAAACTCAACTTTGCTGTTATTAGAATGTCATTATCTACCTATCATAAAAAATTTAGACTCTAGATCATTCTGGAAATTTATTCCATGAACAGTACTAGTAATTAATTTAGTGAATTAACAGGCTGAGAGAGATGGTTTTAGCTATAACTTTTTCATACTAAATCCAAATGAAGTAATTCTTGTTCCTAAAATTGTCTAAAATCAATCCCTAGCTGCTGTCTAAATTTCATAAGTTTTGGATGTCCTTTGCTGTTGAATTTTATTTGGTGTTCTTCGTTCTTTTTTGTTTTATCGCCTTTTCGCGTTAGGTTCCAAAGATATTATTGATCTCGAATCTGACCCACAGTAGTCTGACTCTGCACTCCATCAAGGCAAGCAGATGTAGCATTAATTTGATCATGTTGATCCTATTAATTTCAAATTCTAATATATTGTTTGCAAATTCTACGTATGCATTGCTATGTTGTTTTAACTATTGTCGATAGTTAACCCATTAGATGCATTATCAGTAGAAAAATATTTATCCTCTACTACTGAGCCTAGGATTACATGCTGTGATTTTGGGTTCGTTGGATGAACCCTTGTCACTTAGTAGTTACAAGTTGTTGCTTAGCCATGCTTAGCTACCGGTAGAAATGGTTGGTTATCGACTTGTCGATAACCTTGATCACACAAATACTTATTATGACTTTATGATTTCAGTCTTGATGCTATGTTTAATTGCAAAAACTAAAAAAAATGAAAACAAAATGATTTGGACTTGGGCACAACGGTAAGATGGTGTGATTTTGGGTGTAACTGGTATGGTGCTCGGGTCAATTAAGGACCGAACGTCTTGTGAGTATTTGTTATCTAGGCAATTTGTGTGTGCTAACCACACTAGAGGGTATAGGACCTCTCTTGACTTAGTACTTTGGCGTGTGTTGGCTACAAGTCGCAGGTGGGCGTGTGTGTGTTGTGTTGTGGTAAAATGAGATGATTTATGTGTGGGAGCATTGTAGTTGTCCAAAAAGCTTTACCCCGAGGGGTAGTTGTCTTTTTGGCTTTACAATGTAAGCGTATGGGTTTCTATCCATATGAGTGGCTCGTAGTTGGTACACAATATTAGAAATATCTCGTAGGACTTAGCTGTGCCGGCAAACCAAAGGAAGTGTGCTAAATCATGTGGCGTAAAGGCGGTCTGAAGTGTGGGTACATTGCTACACCCCTGCCGGGTTTTGAACTATTCGAATAGCCTCGTCCTAGGTTATGGACACGCTTGGGTAAGCTTTTCAAGAGTTAGACTACAACATTTTGATTAAAACTTGATGGGTGGTGCGAATCGGGGATTCGTGCTATATTGTGGTGGCTATTGGGTTAGTCATCTCTAGGTGGTTACTTGTTATTTATTGTTACTCGCTGTTATTTCAATGATTACAACTGTTTTTATCAAATTGCCTTAAATCTATTATATTATTGCAAATGAAACTGGCTTTATGCGTCCAAAGAAACATATGACCCTCTCCCTTGTTCCAACTTTCATGTAGCTATGTATAGGCTTGTTACTCGTAAGTCTTGCGAGTACATTATTGTACTCATCTGCATTGCTTGTTGTGTGCAGAGGAAGAAGGTGAGCCCCAAGGGCCTCACTTTTGTGAAATGTGCTGTGGTGGTGTGTGGGACGACTAGCTTGGCGGCCTGGTCGGTTGCCCTATGGTTATGTGGCTAACCGGTCGTCTTTTGGTTTAAGCCATCTTATGGCATCTTTTGCTTCCACTGTTATTTGATACTTATGTTATTTGGTCGGTCGGTTGTCTTGTAGTAACTTTATATTATGTATGTCTTTTGCTAGACTTGTTATATATTGATGTATGGAAATGATGCATGCTTTTGTGAGATGTATATATGTTGTAATTTCTGGGAAGCACATGTCCATCAAGGCACAGTGTATTTTGCTTGTGATGCTAGAGCCAATGGAAGGCTAAGTATTACAAGCTAAATAAACCGGGGTCTCACAAAGTTGGTATCAGAGCCATACTGACCGTAGAAACCCCTAGCTTGGTCGTCTTTTAGGATATTTTGAAAACTTATTTTTAAGTGTAAAATGGTTTATGAAAAATCTCAAGTAAGCTTTCAGATTTTACTTCTTATCTATCTCAGCTTGCTCATCTCACCTTGTCCTGTTAAATTTCGAAATGCTGATTTTTCTTCCCTCGTCTTCTTTCAAAAGATAGTGTTATCGGTTAAATTGGTTTTGGGAAAACCATGAGAGCTTTAAATTGAAGTGTTGGTTGTTTCGAGTGAAGATTAGGAGCTCCTGAAGCTGCAAATTTTGGCCAAGAGCTTGAAGAAGAAATCTGGACAGCAAGCACAACTTTCTGGACAGCTAGCTATTTGTAGTATATATAATTGAACATGAGAGGTTAATTCAACTAAAACTTGTGGGGATAAAAGGGTAAGAAGTGATATGAAATAGCTAAGTATCCAGCATCGATCAGGTGGTTTTACCTTGCTTTTTGGCTGCATTGAACTTAGGAATAGGTGCTGAAATTGCCTTCCTAAAACTGATTGCTCGTTCATCCATACGAGTTAGTCATATCGGGAGGTTGGTTTGTAGATGGAGATCTTGCATTGGTTTTATGCTGGTTTTAAAGTTTTTGGAGTTCATTTTGTAGTAATGGAAATTGTTTTTCCTTGCCTCCTGTCCCGGAGTTGTTGCTAACTTATCTTGGTGGAACAGGATGGCAGGAAGAACCCGTAGCGGTCAGCCTTTGGGTCATGATAAGGAGCTCCCACCTCCTCCGACCATGGCTGAGGTTCTTGCTCAGATCGAGCGGAACCGCATGGACCAGACATGTATCCTGGAGGTTGTGAGGACCCCGGTTTATTTGGCTTGTAATGCTTAACCATCCATTGGTCCTAGCATCACAAATCAGATAAACCAAGCCTCGAGATATGTATACTTCCCAGAATTGCAGTATACACACCCCACTACAAAATTGTGCATCAATTCCATCCATTCACATAGAACCGAAGCACAACAAAAGTTCAAAAGACATACATAATAATAAGCTATTACAAAAGAGGGGCCGACAGGCCAAATACCATACAGATAACCAAGTAAACAGCGGAAGCAAAGGTGCCATAAGATGGCGATAACCAAAAGCCAATTAGTGTGCCTTTAACCCACAAGGCAACCAACCGGACCGCCAAGCTAGTCGTCAAACCCGTAGCACATCTCACAAAAAGGGAAGCCCTTGGGGCTCACCTTCTCCTCTGCAACAAAATATTAAGCAAAGCAAATGAGTACAAAAATTGTTTTTGTACTCGCAAGACTGACGTGTAAGATAACAGAACTATAATTAACTACATGCAAGCTTTATTTAAGTGGAGGAGGCTCTGGACTTATTTTCAGCATAAAGCAAGTTTTATTTGCAATAAGGTAATACATTTAAAAGCAAGTTTGCAATTAATTTTTATTGTTCAAATAAAAGAGAGACAAATATAAGAATAGGTAGATGACAACATCCTGGAAGTGACTAACCCAATATCCACCACAACAATAGCATGAAGTACCCCTTCATACCACCCATGTCAAGTTTAAGTTTTTAAAAAGGTTGTAGTCTAGTTCTTGTGGGAAATAACCAAGCGTGTCCATAACCTAGGACGAGGCTATTCGAATAGTTTTAACCCTGCAGGGGTGTACCAATGTACCCACACGATAGACCGCCTTTCCACCAGCCACGGTTAGCATACTTCCTTTGGTATGCAGGCACGACTAAGTCTAACAAGACGCTTTCCAATGGACGATGCTAATTAAGAGCCGCCACCCACGGGAGAAGGACACATTAGACAGCCTAACCGGTCTGCTAATGCTCCCCTCCAAACACCACACACAAAACACCCACCAACCAGCTCATAATTAACACCTCCCAAAGTACTTAGTCAAGAGAGGTTCCATATCCCTCTCGCGTGGTTAGCACGCAACAATTGCTTGGATCAATGGCACAAGTAACTCGGTCCTTAGGGACTTAGGCACCATTACATTCACACCCAATAGATCACACTAACATACCATTGTGCCCAAGTCAAGATATAGTTTTTGTTTTCAGTTTTTGATTTGCAAATTAGTAAAAACACAAGGACTGGACATAATGGAATAATACAAGTGTTTGTGTGATCAAGACCATCGACTAAGTCGATGATCGCCCAATACTACCGATAACTAGGCATGGCTAAGCAATATTTATTCACAATCTACTAAGTGACAAGAGCTCATCCAACGAACTCTAATCACAGCAAATAACCTAGGCTCAGGTAGTAGAGGATAATTATTTACCTACAGATTATGCAACTAGAGGATTAACTAGTCAATTTAACAACAAAATAGCAATGCATACATAGAAGTTAAACAAAATATTAGACTTTAAAAGTAATGGGATCAAATGGGAAATGATCAAGCCTTGCACAGTTCTTTCTTGCTCACTATCTTTGCAGAGGATCACTCTCAAGGACAAAGACAATCGTTGGAACCTACCGAAAGAGCGAAAAAGAATCGATAAGAACAAAGAAAACGAAAAAGACTCTAAAACCAAAGCGCTCCAAATGCTCTGGAAACTAGGGAGGTCGTGGGCCGTTGATCAAAGATCGCACGGCTCACGAGCTCAGATGCCAAAACCCACACGAGCACCTGGGCGCAAAGACCTCATCGCGCCTAGGGGAGGTCTTAGCCGTTAGATCCAGACTTGATGGCCCAGATCCAACAGGAGGTCCTTAAGGTGGAGGTCTAAGAGAGGAGGTCTGGACGGTGAGATCTGAAGGAGGGAGGTCTTTGACGGCTAAGATCTACTGAGGAGGTCTTAACTGCCAACGACTCCACCGATGGATTTAGATCCGATGGCCCATGATAAAGATCACATCCGGAGTGGTCCGAATGTTCTCCAGATCTAAGCCGTAGATCTAAAGATGAACGACAAAGAGAGAAACTAAGCGATAGAGTTGTAAATAGATCGAGGAGGTCTGGCCCGTTAGATCTAAATCTAACGGTCCCGGAGTGACGGGAGGTCCTAAAGTTACGGATCTAATGGAGGAGGTCCTAGGCGGTCACGATATCCGGGGAGGTCGTGAGCGGCTAAGATAACGAGGAGGTTGGGGCGGCTAGGATCTCACCGAGGAGGTCATGGATGGCCATGATCTTGGCGGGAGTTCCTATGAGACAGTGTTTAATAGAGAGAGTGCGGGCGGTTCGGATCTCGCGAGGAGGTCCTGAACGGTCCAGATCTGAGCGAAGGGAGGTCTTGCGGCCTTCTTCACAAAGGACCAGAGGTGGTCTTTTTGTAAAGTCTTTTGCAAAGAGGACCTCGGGGAGGAGGGTGATCCTAACGGCTAGGATTTTAGCCTACGGAGGTCTTTAACAGCCAGGATTTCAGCGGGGAGGTCCTGAAACATAAAGACTTAACCTAGGAGACCTAACGGCCGAGATCTGGGTCAGGGTGGTCCTAAACGGCCACGATTGAAACTAAGAGGTCGGGGACTTAGCTACACCCGCGGCTTGCCGACAAGAACAACATTTAACACTAATTATTGGGCTCTCGGACAACTTAATTGCTAATCATTGGGCTACAGCACTTGTCCGAGTAAGGCACGACAAAAACATGAACTCGGTTTTAGCTCACCGCCGGCGACGGGGACTTCGCCGGCGAAAACCAAAAGCACGGCTAGGTTCCAAATAGTAAGGAGAACCTACAGGTACCGTGTGAGGACCCGAAATATTTAACTAGTAACACTTAACCTCCAAATGGTTCTAGCGTTACTAATTAAACATTCTAAGCCTCGATGGACATATGCTTCCTGAGTGCAGCATATGCACATCATCACAAAATTACACATCATTTCCATACAACATACATCACTAAGCTCAACAACGACAAACATAAAGTAAAGTTATTACAAAAGAGCCGACTGCCAAATAGAACAATATACAAGAATGACAATGGAAGCAAAAGGCGCCATAAGATGGCTAGAACAAAAGTCGACAGGTTAGCCAACATAACCCACAAGGCAACCGAGGCCGCTAAGCTAGTCGCCCATAGCTACCACAACAAAGCTCACAAAGTGAGGCCCTCGAGCTCACCTTCTTCCTCTGCAACAAATACATTTAAGCAAGATAACCGAGTACACAAAGGTACTCGCAAGACTGACGTGTGGAATAGCAGACCTGTTCATAACTACGTGCAAGCTTATTTAGGTGGAGGTTGTATGTCTCATTTTGCACAAAGTCAACTTTATTTGCAATAATGTAATACCTTTGAAAGCAAGTTTGCAAATCTGTTTTGTTGTCCAAAATAACAGCGAAATAAAGATACATACAAGTAACCACCTGGAAGTGACTATCCCAATAGTCACCACAACATAGCACGAATCCCCGATTCGTACCACCCATCAAGTTTTGATTAAAAGGTTATAGTCTAGTTCTCACGGGCGTATCCGAGCGTGTCCATAACCTAGGGCGAGGCTATTCGAATAGTTTTAACCACGCAGGTGTACCAATGTACCCACACTTGAGGCCAGCCTTTAAGCCACAAAGCACACTTAGAAGGTATCTTTGCACGGCTAAGTCCTACGAGACTTTTTCCAATATTGCATATCAACCACGAGCCATCGTATGGGTAGAAACACCATACGCTTACATTGCAAGCCGAAAGACAACAAATCCCATCACGGGTGAAGTCTTTCGGACACTACAATGCTCCCAACACCATCCCTCCTGCGACCTCCTGCGACCCGAAGCCAATACACGCCAAAGTACTAAGTCAAGAGAGGTCTCATACCTTCTAGTGTGGTTACCACGCAAAATGCTCAGTACGGTGGTGCAAGTAACTCGGTCCTTAATGACCCGGGCACCATTCCAGTCACACCCAAAAGCACACCAATCATACCATTGTGCCCAAGTCTAAATCCTTTTGTTTTTTTTTAGGTTTTAGTTTTCATAAATAGACATGGCACAAGGTGGAAATCATAATCATAATAAGTTTTATGTGATCAAGGTTATCGACAAGTCGATAACCGCCCATTTCTACCGGAATCTAAGCATGGCTAAGCAATTAATTCGCAACTACTAAGTGACAAGAGCTCATCCACGAACTCTAAATCACAGCAATAACCTAGGCTCAATGGTAGTAGAGAATAATCATTTGCCTAAGGAAATGCATCTACTAGGTCAACTAACGACAATAGTTTAACACAAACTAGCAATGCATACATAGAATTTGCAAACAACATAAATACTTAAAATACTGGGATTAACATGATCAAACTGCTTGCCTTGCTGGATTTGCTCTTGCTGCAGAGGGGAGTGCTCAGGTTCAATAACCTCTTCGGAACCTAACGCGAAAAGGCGATAAAACCAATAAGAACGAAGAACACCAAGAGGAACTCAATAGCAAAGAACATCCAAATCCCATGAAATTTCTATAGCAGCTAGAGGTTGATTTTAGACAATTTTAGAAACAAGAAACATGTGAGGACCCGGAATATTTAACTAGTAACACTTAACCTCCAAATGGTTCTAGCGTTACTAATCAAACATTCTAAGCCTCGATGGACATATGCTTCCCAGAATTGCAGCATATGCACATCATCACAAAATTACACATCATTTCCATACAACATACATCACTAGCTCAACAACGACATACATAAAGGAAAGTTAATACGAAAGAGCCGACCGGCCAAATAGAACAATAAACAAGAATAACAGCGGAAACAAAAGGTGCCATAAGATGGCTAGAACAAAAGTCGACCGGTTAGCCACACCACCCACAAGGCAACCGACCGGGCCGCCAAGCTAGACGCCTCGCAAGCTACCACAGCACAACTCACAGAAGTGAGGCCCCTCAAGCTCACCTCCTTCCTCTGCAACAAATACATTTAAGCAAGATAACTGAGTACACAAGGTACTCGCAAGACTGACGTGTGGAATAGCAGACCTATTCATAAACTACATGCAAGCTATTTTAGGTGGAGGTTGTATGTCTCATTTTGCATAAAGCCAACTTTATTTGCAATATTGTAATACATTTAAAGCAAGTTTGAAACTCTGTTTTGTAATTAAAATAACAGCGAAATAAAGATACATACAAGTAACCACCTGGAAGTGACTATCCCAATAGCCACCACAACATAGCACGAATCCCTGATTCGTACCACCCATCAAGTTTTAATTAAAAGGTTGTAGTCTAACTCTTGAAAGCTTACCCAAGCGTGTCCATAACCTAGGGCGAGGCTATTCGAATAGTTTTAACCTGCAGGTGTACCAATGTACCCACACTCGGTGCCTTTAAGCCACAAAGCACACTTAGAAGGTATGCGGCACGGCTAAGTCCTACGAGACGCTTTCCAATATTGTGCATTGACTACGAGCCACTCGTATGGATAGAAACCCATACGCTTACATTGCAAGCGAAAGACAACAAATCCCATCACGGGTGAAGTCTTTCGGACACTGTCTCCCAACACCATCCCTCCTCTGACTCCCTGCGACCGAAGCCAATACACGCCAAAGTACTAAGTCAAGAGAGGTCCCATACCCTCTAGTGTGGTTAGCACGCACAAATTGCTCGGATAACAGGTACTCACAAGATGTTCGGTCCTTAATTGACTCGGGCACCATTCCAGTCACACCCGAAAATCACACCATCTTACCATTGTGCCCAAGTCTAAATCATTTTGTTTTTAGGTTTTAGTTTTCATAAATAGACATGGCACCATCCATGAACTTCTCCTGTTTGGCCTCATCAGAGGCCACCTCTCCCGGAGCATAACGAGCCAAGTGATTAAACTCGTAAAGATACTCCGACACAGACTTGTGCCCCTGTTTAAGCGCAAGAAACTCCTTCTTCTTGAGCTTCATCAGGCCATCGGGAATGTGGGCCCGACGAAAGGCAGATCTGAACTCATTCCACGAAACAACGTGGCCTGCGGGCTGCATGGCGAGGAAATTCTCCCACCAAGAGAGTGCTGCACCCTCAAGCTGATGGGACGCAAGGAGTGCCCGCTCCTGCTCCTGGCACTAAGCGATGTTGAGCTTTCGCTCAACCAGACGTAGCCAATCATCCGCGTCGAGTGGATCCACCGATCGTGAGAAAGTAGGCGGCTGCGTACGGAGAAACTCCGCAAGCCCTCCACGAGGCGGTGGCCACCACCCCCGATCGGCACCACCGAGTGGAGGTGTTCCTCGCAATGACCTCCAAGATCCGGGTCTGGTCCATGCGATTCCGCTCGATCTGAGCCAGAACCTCAGCCATGGTCGGAGGAGGGGGAAGCTCCTCATCGGAACCAGCCGGCTGACTGTTGCGGGTGGTTCTTGCCATCCTGTTCCACAAAAATAGGTTAAACTCAACTCCGGAACAGGAGACAAAGAAAACAACTAATCACTCTACGGAACAACTTTAAAAGCTCAAGTAACAACATAAAACTGCAGTAAGATCACAAAGATAAAATCCATCTTCCTATTATGACTAGCTCGTATGGAAGAACGGGTAATCAATTTTCAGGAAGGCAATTTCAAGATATTAACTTCTGCTCGAAAACAACTAAGAAACAGGGTGAGAAATTCGCTAAAGAAAGGTTAGACACTTAGCTATCTCATATCACTTCTTACCCTTTATTCCCACAAATTTTAGTTGACTTAGCCTCTCATTTCAGCACCTTCTACTAATCAAATCTTAGCTGTCCAGAAATTCCTTGCTGCTGTCCAGATTTTCTCTTCAAGCCTCTAGCCGAAATTTGTAGCTTCCAGTAGCTCCTAATCTTCCCAAGACAGCCAACACTTTTTATTTTACAACTCTCATGATTTACCCAAAACCAATTTACTCGGTTAACAACTATCTTTTGAAGGAAGATGAGAGGAAAACTCAGCTTTCAAATTCAGTTCAGAACAAGGTGAGATAAGCAAGCTAAGATAGATAAGAAGTAAAATCTGAGAACTTACTTAGGATTTTCAGGAAAACACTTGATATTTGGAAAGTAAGTTTTCAAAATATACTAGGGACGACCAAGCTAGGGGTTTCTACGGTCAGTATGGCTCTGATACCAAACTCTGTGAGACCCCGGTTTATTAAACTTGTAATACTTAACCCTCCATTGGTCCTAGCATCACAAATAGAATAAACCGCGTCTCGATGAATATGTGCTTCCCAGAACATGCAGCACACATACATCATATCAAGCATGCATCAATTCCATACAACAGAATATAACGAGTCTCCCAAAAGACATACACAAGATAAGTTATTACAGCACAGCCGACCGGCCAAAAGACAAAAATAGCAATTAAGTAACAGCGGAAGCAAAAGTTGCCATAAGATGGCTTAAACCAAAAGACGACCGGTTAGCCACATAACACCACAGGGCAACCGGCCAGGGCCGCCAAGCTAATCGCCTTAAAGCGCCACATCACAACTCACAAAAGTGAGGTCCATCGGATTCACTATCATCCTCTGCACAACACAAGCAATGCGGTGAGTACAAAATGTACTCTCAAGACTTACAGTAACAAGCCTATACATAGCTACATGAAAGTTGTATTCAAAGGAATGTGGTTATATGGTTCTTTGGGCGCACAAAGCAAGTTTTATTTGCAATATTATAATAAGTTGAACAATGAGTTTGTAAAATCTGTTTTTAAGCGTTTAAATAACAGAGTAAACATAAGTAACAAGTATCCACCTAGAAGTGACTTTCCCAAAACCACCACAACATAGCATGAATCACGATTCATACCACCATCAAGTTTTAATTTTAAAAAGGTTGTAGTCTAACTCTTGAAAAGCTTATCCAAGCGTGTCCATATCCTAGGGCGAGGCTATTCGAATAGTTTTTAATCCTGCGGGGTGTACCAATGTACCCACACTTGGACCGCCTTTTGCCAAGCTATTAAGCACACTTCCTTTGGTATGCAGAGCGCGGCTAAGTCCTCTGAACCCTTTCCAATGGAATATGCTAATCAAGAGAGCGCACGTATGGGGGTTAATCCTTAGCGATCTGCCGACGAAATATGGATCACAAGGACCCATCGTGGGCGCGAGGATACACCGCCTCGGCGGGTGTTCCTCTCCCTACAAGCGTGTCCATGTTGCATATAATCAAATATGCAACCCACCACGCGACTCATTAATTAGCACAGCCCAAAGTACTCGGCTAAGAGGGTCCCATATCCCTCTAGTGTGGTTAGCACGCAGAATGCTCGGATAACGGATACTCACAAGTAGTTCGGTCCTTAATTGACCCGGGCACCATACCAATCACACCCAAAAGATCACACCATCATACCATTGTGCCCAAGTCTAAATTGTTTTCATTTTCAGTTTTAGTTTTGCAATTTAGACATAGCACAAGGCTGAAATATACATATTAGAACAGTTTGTGTGATCAAGGTTATCGACAAGTCGATAACCGCCTATTTCTACCGATAGCTAAGCATGGCTAAGCATAATGACACGTAATCTACTAAGTGACAAGGGTTCATCCAGCGAAACCAAAATCACAGCAAGTAATCCTAGGCTCAGTAGTAGAGGTATCAACATTTCCTACTGATAATGTAACTACTGGGCCAACTATCAACAATAGTTTAAAACAACATAGCAATGCATACATAGAATTTGCAAACAACATATTAGAATTTGAAAATAGTAGGAACAATATGATCAAATGAATACTACATCTGCTTGCACGGTGAAGTCACGAGGATCGATGGGCTGCTTGTGGCTCAATATCGGCAATAAAATTATCTTGAACCCTAACTTGAAAAGGCGATAAGCAAATAAGAGCGAAGAACACCAATTAAACTTCAACAGCAAAACACATCCAAATCTAATAAAATTTACACAACAACTAGGGAATGATTTGAGATAGTGATAGGAATGAGAATCATGCAATTTGGACTTAATATGCAAAGATATGGACAAAATACTCTTTCTCGACCTTAAAATCAATCAATTTAATTATTAGTCTTTGTTCATGGCGAAATTTTCTAGAATGATCTAAGGTATGAAATTTTTATAGCAGGTAGATTATGACATCCTAATAACGACAAAGTTGAATTTACTAAATTTGGAGTTATACACATTTACTTATGATTTTTCTAAGGTGTAAATCTAATGCAAGTCATTTACAGAGTTATGAACATGCTCAAAACTTATTCCACATGAAAGTATACTATGAGATGAATTTAACAAAATTAATTTTGCACAAATTGGATTTATACAGAAAGAGATATGCATTTTCAAGATTAAATCCATTTCTGGAATATTCAAAGTGTGAATTCAAGTTATTACTAGTTCGCAATTTTACTCTCTTGAAATATGCTTAAATCCATTTTATAATAAACTTAAGTGACAACGAGAAATTATTACGATTGGAAATACCTAAAAGCGATTAAAATGAATTAGTTATGAGTTTCTAAAGTTTTATATCATTTTCATTTGTTAAATAAATACTTACCGATAAACAAACAAACTTAAACAAAAGGATAAGAGCGTGGACAATTTCCAACCCTTGATCTAAAATCCTACGGCTCACGCCGCAGGAAGCAGCGCGCCTGTGCGAAACCTAAGCGAGTCCACCGTTGGATCACGATCCAACGGCTCACGAAGTGTATGCATCCCACGGTGCGGTTGCTTGGGCCAATCCCGCCGCGATCGGCGGATGGGCGGTCGAGAGCGCACCAACGATCGGAAGGTCCGATTGCATAACAGATCTCGGCCGTTGATCGTAAGATCGGCGGCCAAAACGATCAAGGCATCCGGAGGTCGAATGCATACAAAGATCTCGATCGCGGTCGAAAACAAGCGGTGGCTAAAGATCGAAGTTCAAAGACGAATCTTGACCGTGGGACGCATGTCGGTGACTTCAAGTCACAACCCGAGCGTTTAACCCACGTGCGATTACTGGGCCCACATGTCAGCGACTAAGAGTGGCGGTTTAGGGCGAATTAATGCCAACACATTAATTAATCAATGATTAAGCATTAATGATGGCGAACGATGCGAGATTGCGCGGGGATTAAAGGATGTTGGGCCCACCGGTCGGTGGCTCAGCGACAAAGATTAAGACACCATTAAAGAACTAATGATAGGCAATCAGCGGCAGTTAACGTGCCTAAACAAATGGCGAACAGAGTTTCGCAAAAACCAACCAAGGGCTACAACGGCTCGTCGCCGGCGACAGCGCATGCATGGCGCCAACCAAGTACTAAATGGAACCGCAATAAAGCCTAGAACCCAATGGTGGCATTCTCGCCGTGGTGAGGACTAAAGCAGGCTAGTGGAAAATGAAAAAGGAGCTTTCTTGCTAAACACGAAAATAGCGAGCTCATTGCGGTCAAGGAAGCGGGTGCGAGCCTCTAAGGACTAATAAGGAGCTACCTTGAAGAAGGAAGCCGAGAGATGGCGGAGAAGCTTGATCACGGAGGAAGCTCGCGGACTTGGAGAAGAAAGATTGAAAATGGCACCCTGAGCCAAATGAGTGATACCAAAGCATCAATATAGCTTCATTAAGGTCCACAGAAGCTACATGAGCAAGTAATTAGAAAATGGAGCACTCACCTGAGCTGAGGAAGAAGATGACCAATTTCGGCCGAATTTGAACAAACCCCAAATTGGACAATTCCTGAGAATCAAATCCAAAATTAAGTGAGGGGAAATGTTCAAGATAGTAAAGAGATAAGGATAGGGCAAAGAAACATGAAGGAGAACTACTGGAACACCAAGAACACCAATGGAGCTCCACGGGTCAACAATGACGACTTGCCATTTTTGAGGTGTTAAGCTCCAATATTGTGAATGGAGCTAGATGGTGGTCTAAAGAAACTCCAGGAAGTGATTTGGGTGCTTATAAGGCCTTGGAGGCATTAGGGTTTGCACCACAAGCTTTTCGGGCGGCAAAGCACAGAGCACAAGGTGCGGCCGACAAGGAAAAAAGGGTGGTAGACGTGCATTAGGGTATGGCACAGCCGAACACCTCTCCCACGACCCTCACTGTTGACTAGGGCGGCCGTAGGAAGCACGACAAGACACCCCCATGCCCTACACTGTGCCCGCACGGCCGGAGGTTGAAGATGACCAGCGATAAAGGCTCGGGCGATTCGGAGCCCCACGATTCAAATCGGACGGCTGAGATTACGCCACGCCACTGCGGTTTAAAACACAACGAAAAGATCGCGAGCCCTAGGATGAGAGATGAACGGCTCAGATTGCCCCACGTTGCGAACGTGGTTTACAACAGAGGGACAAGCGAGCGTTGGATCTTAATCCAACGGCTCAGGTTCAAACCAACAACCGGAGGGTCCGAACATCACAGAGGATCTGAATGGTTGGATGGAGATCTAACGGTTGACATTCATTTAAGCAGCGGAAGGTCCGAATGGTTACACGCCTGCGAGGGCGCGCGATCGAGATCTAACGGTTGAGATCAGCGCGTTTTTAAAGAGAGGCGGTGCGATTAGTTGGTGGACCGAGTCGATTGGCTCGAGCCCGAGTCTGACTCGAACCCAAAGCACAGTGAATTTAGGTTTTGACTTGAAACAAGAACAGAAGCTTTGGAGGATTTATTTGAGGTAGCAAAATAACTCCAAAAATTATGAAATTTTTACAGGAGCTTGCTAACTCAGATATCAACCTTGTGTAAAATTTTCAGAGGTTTTTATACTGTGAATAAATCTCCAAAAATTCTGCAAGGCTCTGTTTTAGGGTTTGACTGAAAGTCAAACAGGTTTGACTGCCCCCTAAAAAAATATTCAAACAATTTCTAAAAATTGTGAAATTTTTCAGAGGGGCCACATACCATCACAGGAACTTAGGAAAAATATTTCCCAATGATGATCACAATATTTGACAAGATTGTTTTTGGAATATCATAGTTTGGATCAAATAGACTTGTGACAATGTATTTCCATAATCCCTTGTACAAGAATTGTTTGGTACAACCAGAAATACATGATGTAAGAAAAAGTTTTAATTTCTACTGATTTTCTTACATTTGAAACACAAGTCCAAAGTTGGGATGTTACAAACACTTCGCGATGACCTTAGGAGGCTCCAGAACCAGGGAATCGAGTGGAGGAACCTCACCGGAGATGGGGACGAAGGAGTGCCCTTACGGCCGCAACCCGCGAAATCTCCAATCCGAGTTGCTCCTGAGAAAAACAACCCAAACCAGAGTTAGGGACGACTTTGCGATGACCAGAGGTCTTCAGGGAATCAAGATTAGGGCAAGAGGACCACTAGAGGACCCAAGTCGCCGCTGGAGCTCACGCGGCCAGAAATGGCGGAAATGAGCTCAAGGTGAGATTTGGCGCTCAACCTTACAGAGAACGGTTTGAGAGGGCGACTGGAGGTGGAAGAGACTTAGAGGAAAGCCTCGGAGGTGCTCAAGTAGCTCAGAGCCAGCGGAGCACCCGGAAGATGGTTTAATGGCGATGGGACAAAAGGGGGGTTGCTGCGCGAGAAAACGAGGAGGGGTGTGAGGACCCCAACTTATTTGGCTTGTAATGCTTAACCAACCACCTGGCCCTAGCATCACAAATCAAATAAACCGAGCCTCGAGATATGTATACTTCCCAGAAAGCAGTATACATGCCTCACCACAAAATTATGCATCAACTCCATTTCAAACATAGAGTCCAAACATTACACTACTAAGCGTAGTAACAACGATGATTATTACGGACCGGGCGACCGGCCAAAAGATACACAAATAAACAAGACAGACAGCGAAGCAAAAGTGCCATAAGATGGCTATAAACAAAGCCAATCAGTGTGCCTTCAACCCACAAGGCATCTGACCGGACCGCCAAGCCTAGTCGTCAAACACGAAGCGGCAGCACAACTCACAGAAGTGAGGCCCTTGGGGCTCACCTTCTTCCTCTGCAACAAAAACATTAAGCAAAGCCGATGAGTACAAAGATTGTCTTTGTACTCGCAAGACTGACGTGTGAACTAGCAGACCTGTTCATATGCTACATGCAGGCTTATTTGGTGGAGGCCATATGTTTCATTTGCACAAAGCCAAATTTATTTGCAATAAAGTAATCTGATTTGAAGGCAAGTTTGCAATTCATTTTTATATGTTGAAATATGATAAAGGTAATAATAACAAAGAAAGATAAACAACCTAGAAGTGACTATCCCAATAGTAACCCCAACAATATACGAATCCCGTTCGTACCACCCAACAAGTTTTAATTTAAAAGGTTGTAGTCTAACTCTTGAAAAGCTTACCCAAGCGTGTCCATCACCTATGACGAGGCTATTCGAATAGTTTTAACCTGCGGGGTGTACCATCTGTACCCACACTTGGACCGCCTTTAAGCCAAAGCACACTTCGAAGGTATCTTAACAACAGACTAAGTCCTACGAGACTTTTTCCAATATTGTGTATTAACTACGAGCCGCTCGTATGGATAGAAATCCATACGCTTACATGGTAAAGCCGAAAGACAACTACCTTTGCGGGGTAAAGCTTTTCGGACAACTACCATGCTCCCAACACCATCCCTCTGCGACCTCCTGCGACCGAGTCAATACACGCCAGAGTACTAGGTCAAGAGAGGTCCATATACTCTAGTGTGGTTATGCGCAGAAATGCTGGATAACGGTACTCACAAGATGTTCGGTCCTTAATTGACCGGGCACCATTCGATCACACCCAAAAATCACACCATCTTACCATTGTGCCTGCGTAAATCGTTTTTGTTTTGGTTTTAGTTTTGCAATTAACATAGCATAAGTGAAACATAACAACGACAATAATAATTTTATGTGATCAAGATCATCGACTAAGTCGATGATCGCTAAATCTACCGGTAGCTAAGCATGGCTAAGCAAGCCGAACTCGTAATCTACTAAGTGACAAGAGTTCATCCAACGAACTCTAATCACGACAAAAATAACCTAGGCTCGGGTAGTAGAGATCAATATTTCACCTACGGGGATATGTAGCTACTGGATTTAACCAATCAATTTAACACAAATTAAGCAATGCATACATACATTGAAACAAAATTTTAGACTTTAAAATCTTTGGGATTAACATGATCAAACCGCTTCTTTGTCTGCTTTGCTCAATAGGCTCAACTTTGTTGCGAGGCTCACTCTCAAACACACGGAATCGTCGCAATCTATCGATCGAGAAAAACAACGAATAAGAACAAATAACACCGACAACACTTCAACATTCAACAACATCAAAACAAACCAAAATTTTACATTAGTCTAAGCATGATCTAACACATTTTAGAAACGGAGAAATAACCTACTTAATGTGGTGATGAATTTTCTAGTAATTTTCTAAGCTAACAAACACAATAAAGCACTAGTTAAATACTTAACAAAATTTTATGAATGCAAAACGATTATCTAATACCTATCGACAATTAGTACCTAAAAATGAAAATTTACAAAATTGGATTCTTTGGATTTGGACAATTATTGCAAGAGATATGAATTTTCTAATTCGGAAAATACATAATACACCATTTAAACAATTACGATTTTTGCTAACAGAGACATGGTTGAACTAATTTTGGTAAATAGTACATTTAAAATAAAAAAGCAATTGGTTTCATGCGATTTGGAGAAAAATTGAATTAGTTATGCATTTTCTAAGTTTAAATGAATTAACGATTACAGCAATCTATTTCAGATATACTAAAACATTTAATCCTTTTCCTACCGAAATGAGCAAGCCACGAGACAGACGGTGGGCGCGGCGTTCCGCCACAGACGACAAATACGCGAAGGTGGCGTCGGCGTATTCTAAGAATCGTCTTGGCTTAGCAACGTAATCCTAACATACATGCACAGAGAATTACGCTTTCTAACAAAGGAAGCGTATTAACGAAGTTACACAATCATTAAGCGACAACACAGGCCGCATGGCGGCGACTTCGAGTATAACATAACGGTTGGATTAAATGATTTCTAAACACGATTAACGAGAGGGGCCACAAGTCAGACACATCTAAGCAAAGATTAGCGCTAAACTAATTGCCACCGGCGTTCACCGCGCGCGGGACGGGCGGCGCGCGGCCGTGCGGCCGATCGCGAACGGAAGATCTCGGGGTGGCGAGTGATACCTGAGTTCGCAGCGATCGCGCGAACCCGATAGCGGTGACGCTGGCTTGGATGGTCGCGGAGGTGAGCTCGCGGCAGCGGGGCGGAGAAGAAGAAGGGGCTTGGCGGGCGCTACGAGCGGCGAAGACTTGAGCGCGCGGCCGCGCTTGACTCCGGAAGGATAAGCCCACGCTCGAGTCGGCGATGGAGTCCCGAAGTGGCGGAATTGCTACGGCGACAAATCACGCGCGAGGAAGAAGCGGTCGCCTGCCTCGGTGATGCAAAGAGCAAAGTGAGGACAGTTAGACTCGGTGGCGTGCGATCCTAAGGGACCAAGTGTCGAAGCTAGAAACTCACGAGCGCCAAAAAGCTCGCGGGCCGAGATCACCGGAGGCGGAGAAGACGAACTCGCTCCCGGCGATACACTGGACGCCGAGGGTTCGGGATGGGCAAAATGGAAGCGGCGTGGAGAATGGAACACCACGGGGGAATCGGGAGTGCTCAAGCGGCAGTGAGGTGGTGGCGCTGCCCTCGGCTTCTTCTCCGGCCGAAACCAAGAAACGGGCGGAGAAAGCACGCGAATGGGGTAGAGGAGGAGAATGGGCTCGGTGGGTAGATGAGACCCCCGGCGATGCCGGAGATGGACACGCGGGCAATAGGTGGCAGCGGCAGTGCGTGGCGAGCATGCCGCGCGGCGCGACTCCGGTGAGACGCGGAGAAGGCGAGGGCGTCTTGGCAGGATGGCCCACATGGCGTGGCGGCGAGAGAAGCGGCGCGATGAGTTGGTCGAGCGGACTCGGGCTCGAGCGCGATCGAGCCGTCGCGATCGCGCGACGGACGGTTGATATCGATTGGGTTCGGCGGTGCGGTCTAGTTGGCGCGTCGAGCGAGTGGCGGGTCGGACTCGAGCGGGGTTGAGTCGAGCAGAGGAACGATGATTCAGATTTTGAATTCAAAAGGCTGAGTAGGTTTGGGAATTTTAGAGATAGCTCCCGAGCTCCAAAAATTCTGAAATTTTTATGGGAGCTTACTGGGACAGAGAAAACCTTGTGTAATTTTTCCAGGAATTTTCATGCACTAGATTTCTCCCAAGAAAATTCACAAGCTGTTGTCGGAGGTTTGACCAGATTTCTAAACTGGTTTGACTTGGCCATTTGAAATAGCAAACAAAATCTAAAAATTGTGAAATTTTCAGGAGGTAACTAGGATGGTCAAGATGATAGGAAAAATACTTGCAGAGGATTATCACAAGTTTAAGGTCAAGAATTTTGTTGACAACCACTTCCATTCACTATAATACAATTATAGAAAATAGAAATTGCTAGGGAAAAATGTAGAAACTTTCAAATGATTTCATGAGGCACCAAAAGTTTTATTTCTCCTCATAATTTACATTTGAAACACAAACCTAACTTAGGGTTGTTACAAATCTCCCCTTACGGAATCTCGCCAGAGATTCGATCCTGAGGAAAAGAAGGGCGGGTAGTGCGCGGAGACGATCTTCCCGCTCCCAAGTGGCTTCATCCTCGGGTGATTCGACCAGCGAACTTTAAGAAACTTGATTACGGTTCCTCGTTACTGCGTTCAGCTTCTTGAGGATCTGAGCGGGCGCTCACGATAAGGCGAGATCTTCTTACTGCGATATTTTCCAAGGCGTTTCCTCAACTTTGAACACAGGCACTTCTTCAAGCTGCGACACATGGAATACATCATGCACTCCCTCGAGTGTAGTAGGCAATTCTAACTTGTAAGCAACGGCTCCCACTTTATCGATGATGCGATATGGTCCAACATACCGAGGAGCGGTTTGCCCTTGACAAAGCAGCGATGACCCTTCAAAGGTGAGACTTTGAGATACACAAAATCATTGGGTGAAACTCAGCTCACGGCGGCGCCGATCTACATAGCTCTTTTGCCTGGATCGAGCTACGGCGCGCAAGTGCTCACGAATCAAGCGCACTTGACTTTCGGCCTCATTAATAAAATCAGGGCCAAAGAACTGCTCTCCCGGTTCGACCAGGTTCAATGGGGTTCCGCGCCGCCCCATACAAAGCCTCAAACGATGCCATACCGAGACTAGCACGGAAGCTGTTGTTGTAGGAGAACTTCGGCAGCGGTAGGCACTTCTCCCAATTCTTCCCAAAGGAAAGAACACAAGCACGGAGCATATCTTCAAGCACTGGTTGGGCGCTCCGTCGACCATCTATCACGAGGATGATAGGTGGTGAAAGAAAGAGCGGGTCCCCATGGCCTCTGCGGTGTGCCAAAGCCGAGAGGTGAAGAGAGAACCACGATCGACACAATCGTTAAGTGGCACACCATGTAAGCTCACGATCGCGGAGATATAGATCCGCCAATTCTGACGACGAGGGTGGTGCGTCTTGGCAAAAAGTGTGCTACCTTTGTCAACCAGGTCAATAACCACCTAGATAGCATCCTTCCCGAAGAATGCAGGCGGACCGGTGATGAAATCCATGCCCACAGAATCCCATTTCCACTTTGGTATAGGTAAGGGTGAAGAAGACCGTTGGGCCGATGCTCGGCCTTGACACGACAACATCGTCGCATTTGGCAGCGAACACGGCAATCTCGCTTCATGCGAGTCCACGGAATCTCTCGGCGCAGATCTTGATACATTTTGGTGGCCCGGGATGGATGGAAAAAGCGAATCATGGGCCTCATGGAGAATCAAATCCCGCAACTCTGGGACCTTTGGGACCACGAGCCATTGCCCAAACCATACAACACCGTGCTCATCTTACGTGAAACACTTGGTGATCCATTCTTGATGTTACCTTGACTGGGAAGCAAAGGTGCCATAAGATGGCTAGAACAAAAGTCGACCAGGTTAGCCATACACCCACAAGGCAACCGCCAGGGCCGCCAAGCTAGTCGCCATAGCTACCACAACACAGCTCACAAAAGTGAGGCCCCTCGAGCTCACCTTCTTCCTCTGCAACAAAACAATTAAGCATAGCAGCCCAGTACAAAGATTGTCTTTGTACCCGCAAAGGCATCGACGTGTGGAATAGCGAGACCTATTCATAAACTACATGCAAGCTTATTTAGGTGGAGGTTGTATGTCTCATTTGCATGAAGCCAATTTTATTTGCAATAATGTAATACATTTTAAAAGCAAGTTTGCAAATCTGTTTAGTTATCAAAGTAACATGAAGTAAAGATACATACAAGTAACCACAGAGTGACTATCCCAATAGCCACCACAACATAGCGAATCGATTCGTACCACCCATCAAGTTTTAGTTTAAAGGTTGTAGTCTAACTCGTGAAAGACCTTGCAAGCGTGTCCATAACCTAGGGCGAGGCTATTCGAATAGTTTTAACCCTGCAGGGTGTACCAATGTACCCACTTGAGACCGCCTTTAAGCCACAAAGCACACTTAGAAGGTATCTTTGTACGGCTAAGTCCTCTGAGACTTTTTCCAATATTGTGTATCAACCACGAGCGCTCGTATGGGTAGAAACACCATACGCTTACATTGCAAGCGAAAGACAACAAATCCCATCACGGGTGAAGTCTTTCGGACACTGTCTCCCAACACCATCCCTCCTGCGACCTCCTGCGACAGGGCAATACACGTAAAGTACTAAGTCAAGAGAGGTCTCATACCTATAATGTGGTTATGCGCTAAAATGCTTGGTTTAGTGTAACAAGATGTTCGGTCCTTGTTGACTCGAGGCACCATTCGAGTCACACCGAAAATCACACAACATACCATTGTGCCCAAGTCTAAATCATTGTGCTTTCAGTTTAGTTTTCATAAGTAGACATGGCACAAGGTGGAAATCATAATCATAATAAGTTTTGTGTAATCAAGGTTATCGACAAATCGATAACCGCCCATTCTACAGAAGCTAAGCATGGCTAAGCAATTAATTCGCAACTACTAAGTGACAAGAGCCCATCCACGAACTCTAAATCACAACAAGTAGCCTAGGCTCATGGTAGTAGAGGATAATCATTTGCTAAGGAAATGCATCTACTAGGCCAACTATTAAAACAAAGTAGCAATGCATACATAGAATTTGTAATCAACATAAATACTTAAAATCTGGGATTAACATGATCAAACTGCTTGCCTTCTTCTGTTGCTCAAGCTGTTGTGGAGGGTGGTTCTCGGGATTACCGCAAATGTCGAATCCTAGCGCAAAGGCAAAAAGAGCCAAGAACAACCAATAAGACTAGCAACACATAAACAAAGGGCAAGCAAAAATTGTCCAAATGCATGAAACTTAAACATAAGGCAAAATACGAATATACCTAGACATAGAAACTGGAAAATCTAATTTGGATTTGTGGTGCAAAAGATATTACCTAAAAACCCATTTTCTAAGCCATAATTATGTATGCAAAAACATTTTCTAGAAAGATTTTGAAGCTGAAATTTTTATGGTAGCTACCTATTGGTATAGAGGTAACCCATATAAAATTTCAGGTCATTTGAAGTTAAAATGATTTAGTTATGATTTTCTAAGATGCAAAACTAGCATTATGCACTTTCGAGAAATATAAACATGTGCAAAACCTATTTCACATTATGGAATGATAACATAGGATTTCCTAACATCAAATTTCTATTTTTAGGATTCTGAGAGAAGGTGTGTCTATTACATCATTAAATGAATTTTTAAGTCTTTGCTAATAAGGTTAAATCTACTAACACATTTTTAAGTGTTGATTTAGGCCTTCCACCATTTTAGATTAAAGTTTAGTTAATAACAAATTTATCAAAGTTAAAATCATACAATTATCGGATATCTGAAAAAGATATGCATTTTCAATGTTAAAACTATTTACGGAATATTCAAAATAGCAATCAAGTTATTCCTAGTTATACAATTTTCTACTCTTTGGAACACGCTTAAATCCATTTTAATATAAACTAAAATAATAACATGATTTATCTGGTTGGAATTATCTAAGCGATTAAAATGAATTAGTTATGAGTTTCTAAAATTTTTATATCATTTTTGATCGTTAAACAAATACTTATCGAAATCAGAACCACCCAATTAAAAGAAAATAGCGTGGGCTTTCGGCAACCCTTGATCTAACATCCTCGGCTCCGCGCGCGAAAGCGGCGCGCAGCGTGCCAAACCTGTCGGGCCACCGTTGGATCACGATCCAACGGCGCAAGCGTGTGTATGCATTCGGACGGTGCGGTTGCAAACACAATCTCGGCCGTTGATCGCAAGATCGGCGGTCGAAAACGATCAAGGCAGCCGGAGGGTCGAATGCACCCACGATCAAGGCGCGATCTAAAAATGAGCGGTGGATAATGATGCGTAGTTCAAAGGGATCTTGACATGTGGGACCGCATATCGGTGACTTCAGTCACCGTATTTAGTTTAACCCACGTGCCGCAGTGCACTGGCCCAGCCGGCGGCGAGTGAGTGGTTAGGGCGGGATTAATCGACATTTTATTAATCAATGATTAAGCATTAATGATGTCGAGCGATGCGAGATTGAACAGTGATTTAAGGATATTGGGCCCAGTGGTGGCTCAACAATAATGATTAAGACACAATTAACAACTAATGATTAGCAATTAATGTCCTAATTAAATAGCAACGGGAGCTACGTGCGGCAAAACCGAGTGAGTTCAACGGCAAATCGCGGCGACAACGCGCGGCGGTGGTGAACAAGACCCAAAATGGATTCGCAATAACGATGCGAACCTAATGGTAGCATTCTTGCCGTGGCGAGGACTAGAAACGGCAGCTGGAAAAAGCAGCAGGGAACCCTACGGCTAAACACGAAAATAGCGGCTCAGGTGCGGACCTAGGATGCGGGTGCCATAGCTTCTAAGGACTAATAAGAAGCTACCTTAGGGCGAAGCTTCAAAGGCGGCCAGGAGAAGCTTGACCACGGTGGAAGCTCGCGGACTTGGAGAAAACCGAAAATGACACCACAGAGCCACATGAGTGATACCAAGCATCAATATAGCTTCATTATGATCCCACGAAGCTATAAGAGCAAGAGATGAGAAGTGGTGCACTCACGGAGTGAGGAAGACGATACTCACTTTCGGCGGGTTTGAGCAAACCCCAAATTGGACAATTCACGAGAATCAAATCCAAAATTAAGTGAGAAATGTTCAAGATAATAAAGGGATAAGGTTAGGCGAAGAAACATGAAGGAGGACCACTGGAACACCAAGAACAACGATGGAGCTCCACGGGTCAACAATGGCGGTTTGCCATTTTTGAGGTGTTAAGCTCCAATATTGAAATAGGGCTTGATGGTGGTCTAAAGACATACCAGGAGGCATCGAGAGGGCTTATAAGGCCAAGAAAGTGTTAGGGTTTGCACCACTCATGTTTGAGTGGCAAAGCACAAAACACAATGCTTGGCCAGACAAGGAAAAGGGTGTGAAGCGTGCACTAGGGCATGGCCTTGCCTGAGTACCTCCCATACCCCTAAGCGTCGGCTAGGGTGGCTTTAGGGAGCAAGAAATGACACTTGCCATTACTCCTCTGGCGCTCGCTGCACGTGGAGTAGAAGACCGGGAAAAAGGCTGGGCGATTCACGGTAGTTGGATGAGACCGAGCGGTGAGATAGCGCCACGCCTACGGGCTTTAAAACACAGCGGAGATATTGCGAACCCTACGATTAGAAATGAGCGGCTCGAATAGCTCCACCTGCAAACTCAAATTACAACGAAGTGCGGCGTTGGATCTTAATCCAGCGGCTCACGATTCAAAAATACAGCAGGAGAATCAGAAAGTCTCGGCGCATCTCGGCGGTTGGATGGAGATCTAACGGTTGACATTGGACTTGCAGCGGAAGGTCGAGAAATGACACCTGGCGCGGCGCGTGCGATTAGATCTAACGGTTGAGATTCACGCGTTTTAAAGAGTGGCTCGGTGCATTTAGTTGACTGGACCAAATCGGTTGGCTCGAGCAGATCGACTCGAACGATAACGGTAAAACCTAGTTTGACTTTGAAATAAAAACAGAGATTTTGAAAGATTTATTTGAGGTAGCAAATTAACTCCAAAATTATGAAATTTTTACAGGAGCTTGCTAACTCAGATATCAACCTTAATGTAAAATTTTCAGAGGTTTTTATACTGTGAATAAATCTCCAAAAATTCTGCAAGGCTCTGTTTTAATGTTTGGTGAGAGTCAAAGCAGGTTTGTACCTCTAAAAATATTCAAACAATTTCTAAAAATTGTGAAATTTTCAGAGGGTCACATACCATCACAGAGACTTAGGAAAAATATTTTGAGAGGATGATCATAAGATTTGACAAGATTGTTTTGGAATAGCAAGATTTGGATCAACAAGACTTGTGACAATGTAATTCCATAATTCTTTGAACAAGAATTGATTGGCTGTTGAAATACATGATGTAAGAAAAAGTTTTAATTTCTGCTCATTTTCTTACATTTGAAACACAAGCCCAAAATTTGGGATGTTACAACACCTCACGTGATTCTGCGTCGAGATAATGCCGCCAAATCTTGAGTGCATGAACCACAGACAAGCTCTAAATCATGGGTGGGATAATTGAGCTCATGAGGTCTCAAGCTGCACGGATGCATAGGCAAGCTGCCTTGCCTTCTGCATAAGAACACAACGAGTCACGGCGAGAGGCATCATAATAGATATCGAAGCTCTTGTGGACATCGGAAGAGTAAGCTGGAGTGAAGTCAATGTTGTTTGAGCTCAAAGCTCTCATCACAAGCGAGAGGACCACACAAACTTCTTGTCCTTCTTGAGCAACTCGGTCATCGACTGCGATCTTGGAGAAGTTCTCGATAAAGCGGTAGTAGTAGCTAAGCATGAAAACTCCGCATATCGATGGCTGACTTGGGATGACCCCAAGATAGAACATCGCGATAGCCCCTAGGACACGGGCACCGGCGAATCTTGCTGCGAGCTTCACATTCTTTGTTTTCATTTTCTGCCGTTTGGAGCACCGCGCTCAGCGCCGGCTAGCCACCGTTAGGGTCGGCTCATGTTGCGTGAGTGCCCTCAGGGTCTTTGTGAGGACCGGAATATTTAACTAGTAACACTTAACCTCCAAATGGTTACGCGTTACTAATTAAACATTCTAAGCCTCGATGGACATATGCTTCCCGAGATTGCGACATAGGCACATCATCACAAAATTACACATCAATTCCATACACATACATCACTAAGTTCAACAACGACATACATAAAGTAAAGTTATTACAAAGGGCCCATGGCCAAATAGAGCAATATACAAGAAAGGCAGGAAGCAAAAGGTGCCATAAGATGGCTAGAACAAAAGTCGGCCAGGTTAGCCATACACCCACAAGGCAACCGGCCAGGGCGCCAAGCTAGTCGCCCATGAAGCTACCACAACACAGACTCACAAAGTGAGGCCCCTCGAGCTCACCTTCTTCCTCTGCAACAAAACAATTAGCGAAACAGCGAGTACAAAGATTGTCTTTGTACCTTAAGGCTGACGTGTGGAATAGCAGACCTATTCATAAACTACATGCAAGCTTATTTAGGTGGAGGTTGTATGTCTCATTTGCATGAAACCAACTTTATTTGCAATAATGTAATACATTTTGAAAGCAAGTTTGCAAATCTGTTTTGTTATCAAAGTAACTGATGAAGTAAAGGTACATACAAGTAACCACACAGGCGACTATCCCAATAGCCACCACAACATATGCAATTCCCGATTCGTATCACCCATCAAGTTTTAATTTAAAAGGTTGTAGTCTAACTCTTGAAAGGCCTTGCCAAGCGTGTCCATAACCTGGGACGAGGCTATTCGAATAGTTTTAACCTGCGGGTGTACCAATGTACCCACACTTGGAGGCCTTCAAGCCATAAAGCACACTACAGAGGTATCATAAGCATGACTAAGTCCTCTGAGACATTTCCAATCTTGTGTATTAACTACGAGCCGCTCATATGGATAGAAACCCATATGCTTACATTGCAAGCCGAAAGACAACAAATCCCATCACGGGTGAAGTCTTTCCGGACACTACAATGTCTCCCAACACCATCCCTCTGCGACTCCTGCGTCTCGGGCCAATACACGCCAAAGTACTAAGTCAGAGAGGTCCATACCCTCTAATGTGGTTATGCGCTAAAATGCTTGGTTTAGTGTAACAAGATGTTCGGTCCTTGTTGACCGGGCACCATTCGATCACACCCAAAAATCACACCATCATACCATTGTGCCCAAGTCTAAATCATTTTGTTTTGGTTTTAGTTTTCATAAGTAGACATGGCACAAGGTGGAAATCATAATCCATAATAAGTTTTATGTGATCAAGGTTATCGACAAATCGATAACCTTGCGTTCTAGGAAACTAAGCATGGCTAAGCAATTAATTCGCAACTACTAAGTGACAGAGCCCATCCATGAACTCTAAATCACAGCAAGTAACCTAGGCTCATGGTAGTAGAGGATAATCATTTGCTAAGAAATGCATCTACTAGGCCAACTATTAACACAAAGTAGCAATGCATACATAGAAGTTGCAATCAACATAAATACTTAAAATCTTTGGGATTAGCATGATCAAGCGCTTGCCTTCTTCTGTTGCTCAAGCTGTTGTGGAGGGTCGTTCTCGGGGTTACATAAATGTCGAACCCTAAGCGAAAGGCAAAAGAACCAGAACAACCAATAAGGCGAGCCACACTTAAACAAGCGAGCGGGCAAAATTATCCAAATCGTGAAATTTATACATAAGGTAGAATACGAATATACCTAGGCATAGAAGCTGGAAAAACCTAATTCGGTTTGTGGTGCAAAAGATATTCCCTAAAACCAACTTTCGGCCATAATTAGAGTCTTGTAGCAAAAATATTTTCTAGAGGTTTTACGGACTTGAAAATTTTATGATAGGTTACTCTTGACATTTTAAGGCTAATACAAGTGGTTTCATCTTAATTGGAGTTAAAATGATTTAGTTATGATTTTCTAGGATGCAACACTAGCATAATGCACTTTCGAAAATATAAACATGTACAAAACCCATTTCACATTATAGTATGATATGAGAGGATTTCCTAACATCAAATTTCTATTTTTAGGATTTCTGAGAATTCTTGGTGTCTATTACATCATTAAATGAATTTTTAATTGCTACTAATAAGGTTAAATCTATTAACATATTTTTAGTCTTTGATTTAGGCCTACCACCATTTTAGATTAAAGTTTAGTTAATAAAAAATTTATTAAAGTTAAAATCATTCAATTAGCAGATATCTGAGAAAAGATATGCATTTTCCAAGTGTTAATACAATTCTGGAATATATAAAAATAGCAGAAAACAAGCTATTAAAGATTACAAAATTTTCTACTATAGAAGCATAGCTAAAAGCATTTTTATATTAAACTTTAGTGAAATACAATTTTATTGCAGTTGGTTCCATGTAAAAAGGATTTATCTTGAATTAGTTATAAATTTCTAAAGTTTTGATACAATTTTGAGTTGATAAATAAATACTTACAGAAATAAAAACCAACCCAGCAGAAAATAAGCGATGTGGGCGCTGGTGGGCGTTGATGCAATATCCAACGAGCCACGCGCCGGAGAAGCGGCGCTGCGCGATTCATGCGAGCCAGCGTTGGATCAAGATCCAGCGGCTCACGAGAAGGATGCAGCGGGCGGTGCGGTTGCCTCGGCGATCCACGGCCGCGAGATCTAAGGATGAGCGGCTCGATCACGCCTCGGTCGGAAGGTCGGGTGCACACACGATCGAGGCGCGGATCAAGTGATGGGCGGCCAAGAATGATGAGAGCGGAGGTCGAAACGCATACAAAATCTAGGCGCATGGTCGCAAAATGGGCGGTGGTCCAAGATCGAAGTGCAATCGAGTCTTGACACGTGGGGCGCATGTTAGTGGTGAGAGTCACACATGCGAGATTTAACACCGTGCACGGCGCCGCGTGACCCACAGCGGTGACTTAAAGGGGTTTTAGGGCGACTAATTAATTACTAATGACCAATGATTAATGATGATTAGCAATCAATGTGCCTAATGATTTTGAGCGATGGTGATTTAGGGACGAGGCCCACTGGCGATGGCACAAGGGGCGGTTTAGGACCAATTAAATGCTAACAATGATTATCATTTAATGAACTCGAGAATTAGGCCTAATGACCAGAGGCGAGGTTTAAGGCCTACGGGCCCTGCGTCGATGACCCAAAGACAATCTCGGACGCGATAATGCTAAAGCGAGTTTAATGACAATCATTAGCATTAATGATGTCAGAAAGCAATTGGTTAACGCTAGTGATGATTACTGAGGTTTGGGCCCACAAGTCGGTGAGACATTTGGCGATTAAGACACATTAATGACATCCAATGATTGACAATGATTAGGCAATTCGTGCTCTAATGTCGGCGAAAATGGGAGCTTTTCAACTAACAAAACCGAGTGGCTTTCACGACATCGCGGCGACTCGATCGCGGCGGCGCCTAAACTATCAAAATGGGTTACGCAATAGTGTTGCGGACCCAGCGATGATGACCTCGCCGGCGGTGGAAGTGCAGGCGTCGGCGGCGGAAAACAAAGAAGGAGGCCGACACGGCAAAACACGAAAATAGCAAGATGCTCATTGCGGTCCAGAGAAGCGAGTGTCATGACTTCTAGGGACTATATAAAGCTACCTTAGCAGGAGGAGCTACAAAGATGGTCGGGAAGACTTGAACACGATGAAGTCCACGGGCGAGGAAGATGAAGTGGAAGATGAGGTTAAGGCAAAATGAGTGGAACCAAATCATCACCACGCTTCATTATAGCTCAAAGAGGCTCCAAAGCAAATAATTACAAAAAGAACCACTTACAGAGTTTGGAGAAGAAAGGGGTGAAACCAGCGAAGATCTCCAAACTTAAAATTGCGTGATTCTGAATGCAACCCAAAATCAAGTTAGGAAAAATATAAAGGAGGTTGAGGAGTTCAAAGGGTGCAAGAAATGTTGAAGATGAACCACTGGACACCAAGGCCGCCATTGGAGCCTCGGGTCAACAATGGTGGATTGAAGGTTTGAGATAGTTTTGAGCTCAAACACGAGAGAAGCTAGGTGTGGTGTAAAGGAACACGGGGAGGAGCTAAGGGGCAATATATAGGGAAAGGATTAGGGTTTGAGCAAGAACAGAGTCCATGGTGGGCTCGGTTCATGCTACGGTCATGGACCAGAAATGATGGGAGCAAGTGAGCACGGTGACAATGGAGGAAAAGCACAGTGCGCATTAAATGCCATGAGAGAGGCGTTGGCAAAGCAAACTTGAGGTGACACATCAAAGCCGCGCGCTCTCTCTCTTTACGCCATTGTTGCCGTAGCTCGTGTTGAGAGAGGAGGAAGAAGAGCGAAAGCAACCACGGCCGTTGGATTTTAGATGGGCGGCTGTGATTTAAAAGAGCGCCGGACGATCAGGTGCTTACGGAAATGCGGGCGGTTGGATTGAGATCAACGGTCCCAATTGGTTAATGCAGCCGGAGGGTCGAATGCTCACGCGAGCGTGGGCGGCGATTTGAATCAACGGCTGATATCGCACGCACGTTTTAAGATGCGGCTCGGTGCAGCTAGGTGGTTCGGCCAGAGTCAAGTGGCTCGGACTCGAGCGACTTCGAACGAAGGAGCGATGAACCAGGTTTTAGGTTTTAAATATCTGAGACATTTGAGGATTTATTTGGGGTAGCAAAATAACTCCAAAATTCTAAAATTTTACAGGAGCTTGCTGACTGAGACATTGACCTTGTGTAAAATTTGCAGAGGTTTTATGCATTGTATTTTTCTCCAAAAATTCTACAAGGTACTGGTTTTAGGTTTGGTGAGAGTCAAGCAGGTTTGTGCCCTCTAAAATATTCAAACAATTTCAAAAAAATTGTGAAATTTTTCAGAGGGTCACATACCATCCCAAGAACTTAGGAAAAATATCTCCAGAGGATGATCGAAAGGTTTGACAAGATTGTTTTGAAGGAACAAGATTTGGATCAAAAGACTTGTGACTTTGCATTTCCATAAGTCTTGTACAATACTTATCAATACAAGCAGAAACACATGATGTAAGAAAAGTTTTAATTTCTACTCATTTTCTTACATTTGAAACACAAGCCCAAAATTGGGATGTTCTGAGTGCGCAATGCTATTGCGCGACTATGATACCTTTAGTTCGCGTCGTAGTGGCTGCGGTCTTGATGAATGCCGATGAAACACGTAGGACCAAAATCCCGTTGTCGATTTTGGGCAGCTACTGTAGCAAAGGATTAGAAGATAATGGTAATCATTAACAATTAAAACACTATCTTAAAGCATTAATACACTCACTTACACGTGGGCCCCACGTACAGAAAACAGGAGCATTGAGGTTAAAGCCACGGTGGCTGACGTGTGGGCCCAAAATTTTAAACACGTACTGTGTATTTAAGCCGTCCCTTACACTTGAATCATTGTGGACCATCAGATGCGAAATCAACGGTCTGGATTTGTTGGGCCGTTCGGACCGTCCAAGCGCCCCACGATTGTAGACCGTTGGATTTGAATCCAACGGCTGATATGCATGGACAGGTGTTAGCGTTGCACGCCTTGCGGTGGGCTGCTGACAACGCGGGCCCATTAGTCAGCATGTGAGTACGTGGGTCGCACTACTGTGCAGGCGCCACTGTCAGTGCCTGTGCTAGCACGGCGCTCGGTATAAAAAAGTTTAAACGCTATATAAAATCCGAAATAGATTTAGTTGCGCACTATTAATTTCTATAAACTTTGGAAATACATATCTAATTCGTCTTAACTCCAAAATGGATGAAACCACTTCTGATAATTTTTATTTTTGATGAATATTAAAATTGGTTTCAAACATGTCTCTGTAACAGAGAGCATTATTTTGGAAAATGAGCTATTAACTGCATTATTTTTACAAAAGAAAATGCTGACTACTTTAGAAATTCATAACTAAATCATAAAAACTCCAATTGAGGCAAACTCAACTATTTTGAACTGATAGTAATATTGCCTATTTATCCATGTAATCCTTGTACTCACCACTACTCTACAAATTTTGACCTCATAATTAAATTACTCAAAGAGGACATATCGAAAACTGAAATTTAAATCATCATAACTTTCACACACTAAATCCAATTGGAATAATTATTTCACCAAAATTTATCTAAAATCATGATTTGCTACTGTAGAAAGATCATGCATTGTTGAGTAATTTGAATTTTTGAGTATTTCTCGATGTTTATTCGGTGTTACACTTAAATAGATTCCGAGGCGATTGATATTGACACTTACGCTACTAAGGGAGAGCAATTAGCCTACCAGCAAGGCAAGCATCCTTTGAACTTTCTTTTTGCATCATATTTGATCCCAGTTTTGTTGAGATAGTGCAATGATAATTGCTTGCATGCTATTTTGATATTGTCGCTATTTTTGTGATGTGTAGATTACTTATATCCTATTCATTGAGGTTATCCTTGAATTATTCCAGCACCACATGCTTAAGCTAGGATGTGTGAATTTATATTATTCAGGTTTGCTTAGCCATGCTAGTCTAGAACCGGTAGTTTGATTGTCGGGAATAACCCAACAATTATGGGATAAACACAACTTTCATTATATACTTTTGTTTCAGATCTTTGTATTTGTTTTATGAGTTAAATTTTGTCACTTTAAATAAGCTTTTGGTCTGGACAAGTGATGGCTAGTGATGGTGCCTTCGTGCACGAGAATTGGGTATGTGGTTTGACTTGTCTAGACAATTAAGGACCGAACTTTGGTAACGTCGTTGATTCAAGTTCATTCGTGCTACCACACGCAAGTTGGGAGCTGTATGGTTAAGTAGGAGGGAAGATTTTGTTGTGTTGAGTCCCACGGTGGTGTAATTGTAAGGGCATGGAACCGTTAAATCCTATGTTTCCTTACAGGTCGATAGGGCATAGAGACCGTAACATCTTATGTTCCTAGGAGCCCTGGGTTGAGGGACTTAGCCTAATGGGATATTCTTACTAAAAACGACCATATCTTGATTTACCCGGTCGGCATATCATAGAAAGTATGCTATTTTCGGAAGCATTTGGAGGCTTACGGGCTAATCAAGTCATGTGGGTAAAGTAGTACACCCCTGCAGGGTATAAATCTATTCGAATAGCCATGTCCACGTGTAACATCCCAATCTTGGGCTTGTGTTTCAAATGTAAGAAAATCAGTAGAAATTAAAACTTTTTCTTACATCATGTATTTCCTGTTGTGCCCAACAATTCTTGTACAAGGGATTATGGAAATACAATGTCACAAGTCTAGTTGATCCAAATCTTGACATTCCAAAAACAATCTTGTCAAATTTTGTGATCATCCTCTGGAAATATTTTTCCTAAGTCTCTGTGATGGTATGTGACCCCTCTGAAAAATTTCACAATTTTTGGAAATTGTTTGAATATTTTTAGAGCGATCAAACTGTTTGACTCTCGAGTCAAACATTAAAACAGAGCCTTGCAGACTTTTTGGAGATTTATTCGCAGGATAAAAACCTCTAAAAATTTTACACAAGGTTAATATCTGAGTTAGCAAGCTCCTGTAAAATTTTCATAATTTTTGGAGTTAATTTGCTACCTCAAATAAATCATTCAAAGTCTCGATCTTATTTCAAGTCAAACTTGGTTTCTTTGTTACTTGGGTTCGAGTCGGACTGGGCTCGAGCCAATCGACTTAGTCGATCAACTAACGCTCGCGCGCGTTTGAAAATCGCGATCGATCTCGGCCTTTGGATCTAAATCGCCGCGGCCAGCGTGTAAGACCGGACCTTCCGGTTGCTTAAAGGAATGTCAACGTTAGATCTCCATCAACGTCGAGATTCTCGAAACCCGGACCCTCGGTTGCATTCTTGAATCGAGCCGTTGGATTAAGATCCAGCGCGCGTGTCCCGTTGTAAACGCGTTTGCGGCGTGGGGCTATCTGAGCCGTTCGTTTCTAATCCTAGGGCTCGGAACCTCTCGGTTGTGTTTAAAGCGGGGCGTGGCTCTATCTCGTGTCAGTGTCTCATCTAACAGTGGGAATCACCGAGCCTTTTAGTGGGTGCGTCTTCTACCTTCCGGCCGTGCGAGCACTATAGGGAGTAATGGCGGTGTCATTCTTGCTCCCTAAAGCCACCTAGCCAGAGCGTTTAGGGGTATGGGAGTACTACGAGCTGAGCCATGCCCTAATGCACGTCTTCACCTCTTTTCCTTGTCGGTGCGCATTGTGCTTTGTGTTTTGCTTGCTCGAAGAGGAGTGGTGCAAACCTAATGCTTTCAAAGCTTTATAAGCACTCTCAATGCCTCTGGTATTTCTTTAGACCACCATCAAGCTTCATTCTCAATATTAGAGCAACACCTCAAAAATGGCAAATCGCCATTGTTGACCGTGGAGCTCCATTGGTGTTCTTGGTGTTCCAGTGGTCCTCCTTCACGTTTCTTTGCCTAACCTTATCTATTTACTTCCTTGAACATTTCCCCTCACTTAATTTTGGATTTGATTCTCGGGAATTGTCAATTTGGGGTTTGTTCAAATCGCCTAAAGTGGTCATCTTCTTCCTCATTTCGGTGAGTGCTCCATTTTCAATTACTTGCTCATGTAACCATGAATCATTATGAAGCTATATTGATGCTTTGGTATCACTCATTTGGCTCGAGTGTCGTTTTCAATCTTTCTTCTCCAAGTCGTGAGCTTTCACCAGTGATCAAGCATCTCGGCCATCTTTGAAGCTTCTTGTCACTAAGGTAGCTTCTTATTAGTCATAGTGGCTCACGGCAGCGCATCCTAGATGCGATGGAGCTCATCGCGATTTTCGTGTTTAGCGATAAAGCTCCTCTTTCATTTCAGGCTAGCGGCGTTCTAATCCCTCGCGCGGCGAGGATGCCACCATTAGATTCGTAGTGCTATTGCGAATCCATTTTGGCTCTTGTTAGTGCCGCGCGCATGATGTCGCGGCGATTCACCGTGAAATCATTTCGGGTTTTGCAAACCTGAGCTCCGTTTCGTCATTTGATTAGGACACATTAATTGCTAATCAATAGTTATTAATTATGTCTTAATCATTGTGGTTGAGCCAGCGACCGTGGGCCCAATATCCTTAAATAACTCTACGGTTCAATCCATATGTTAGAGCATCATTAATGTTAATCATTGGTTAATTAATGTGTCGGCATTTAATCCACAATGAAATCTCCTGCGGGTCGTGACTTGTGGGCAGAGGTTAAAATCAAATTCGGTATTCATTAGTGCCTAGTTAATGGTAATCATTAGAAGCATTAATCTGTCTAACTAGCCTCTCGATCGACAAGTGGGCGGTGCCTTTGTGCGTGGGTTAAACGGTAGCGTGGGTGACTCGAGTCAGCGACATGCGGTCCCACGTGTCGACATCACCCTTTGAACCGATCAATATCTCCGTTCATTTTTAGATCTGCGTACGATCTTTGTGTGCGTTCGGACCCTCGGATGCCTTGATCGTTCTCGGCCGTCGATCTTTCGATCAGCGGTGAGATCGTGTATGCAACGCGCCGTCGAATGCATACACGGTGTGCGCCGTTGGATCTTGATCAACGGTGGGCTCCGATTAGGTTTGGCGGCGTCTTATTTGTTTTTGGCGTGAGCCGTAGGATTTTAGAGCAAGGGTTGGGATTTGTCCGTCGTTTTCTTTTATTTGGGTTGTTACGTATTTGGTAAGTATTTATTTAACAATGAAAATGATATAAAAACTTTAGAAACTCATAACTAATTCATTTTAGCTTTTAGATAATTAGCGGCAGGAATAAATTATGTTGTCACTCTAGTTTATTATAAAAATGGATTTAAACATGTTCGATGTGAAAAATTGTATAACTAGGAATAACTTGATTTACTGTCATTTAAGAATATTCGAAAATAGTTTTAATCTTGAAAAATGCATATCTTTTTCTGTATAAATCCAAATTATGCAAAATCAATTTTGTTAAATTCGTCTGTTAGTATACTCTCATATAAAATAAGATTTGAGCATGTTCATAGTTCTGTAAAATGGCTTGCATTAGATTTACAACTTAGAAAAATCATAAGTAAATGTGTATAACTCCAAATTTAGTAAATCCAACTTTGCTGTTATTAGGATGTCATAATCTACCTACTATAAAAATTTCAGACCCTAGATCATTCTAGAAAATTTCGCCATGAACAGTATTAATTATTAATTAGGTTGTTATAGGCTGAGAAAGAGCATTTTGCTCATATCTTTTGCATGCTTAGTTCAAATTGCATAATTCTTGTTCCTATCATTGTCTTAGATCTTTCCCTAGCTGTAGTGTAAATTTTATTAGTTTTGGGTGTTTTGCTGTTGAGATTTATTTGGTGTTCTTCGTTCTTATTTGCTTATCGCCTTTTCGCGTTAGGTTCCGAAGATAATTTTATTCGCGATATTGAGCCACAATGACCATCGGATCCTGCACTTGACCAGACAAGCGGATGTAGCATTCATTTGATCATATTGTTCCTACTATTTTCAAAGTCTAATATATTGTTTACAAATTCTATGTATGCATTGCTATGTTGTTTTAAACTATTGTCATTAGTTGGCCTACTAGATGCATTATCGGTAGGAAATGTTTATTCCTCTACTCTAAAGCCTAGGTTACTTCTTTGTGATTTTGGGTTCGATGGATGGACCCTTGTCACTTAGTAGTTTACGTGTCATTATGCTTAGCCATGCTTAGCTATCGGTAGAAATGGCGATTATCGACTCGTCGATAACTTTGATCACACAAACTATTACTATGTGTACATTTCAGCCTTGTGCTTTGTCTAAATTGCAAAACTAAAACTGAAAATGAAAACAATTTAGACTTGGGCACAATGGTAAGATGGTGTGATCTTTTGGGTGTGATTGGAATGGTGCCGGTCAGTGGGGACCGAACTACTTGTGAGTATCATTATCAGAGGCATTACATGCGTGCTAACCACACTAGAGGATATGGGACCTCTCTTAGTTTGAGTACTTTGGGCTGTGTTAATTAATGAGTCGCGTGGTGGGTTGCATATTTGATTATATGCAACATGGACACGTTGTAGGGAGGAGAACACTCGTGAGGCGGTGTATCTTGCTCCACGTATGGGTCCTTGTGATCCATATTTAGTCGACAGATCACTAAGGATTAACCCCCATCGTGCGTCTCTTGATTAGCATATTCCATTGGAAAGGGTTCATAGGACTTAGCGATGCTGCGGCATACCAAAGGAAATGTGCTTAATAGCTTGGCAAAAGCGATGCAAGTGTGGGTACATTGGTACACCTGCGAGGATTAAAACTATTGAATAGCCTCGTCCTAGGTTATGGACACGCTTGGATAAGCTTTTCAAGAGTTAGACTACAACCATTTTAAAATTAAAACTTGATGGGTGGTATGAATCGAGGATTCATGCTATGATGTGGTGGCTTTGGGAAAGTCACTTCTAGGTGGATACTTGTTACTTATGTTTACTCGCTTGTTATTTAAATGCTTAAAAAGCAGATTTACAAACTCTTTGTTCAACTTATTACAATATTGCAAATGAAACTTGCGTTATCGTCCAAGAACCATATAACCACATTCCTTTGAATACAACTTTCATATAGCTATGTATAGGCTTGCTACTCGTAAGTCTTGCAGTACATTTTTGTACTCTGCATTGCTTGTATTGTGAGAGGATGATAGTGAGTCAGATGGACCTCACTTTTGTGAGTTGTCTTTGTGGCGATTTCAGGCGATTAGCTTGGCGGCCGGTCGGTTGCCACTGGAGTTATGTGGCTAACCGGTCGTCTTTTGGTTTAAGCCATCTTATGGCAACTTTTGCTTCATTGTTACTTATTTGGTACTTATGTCATTTGGTCGAGTCATGTGTTGTAATAACTTATATTATGTATGTCTTTTGGTAGACTTGTTATATTACATTTGTATGGAAATGATGCATGCTTGGAATTGATGTATGTGTCTTTGCTTGTTGCAGGAGGCACATGTCCATCGAGGCAGCTGGATTATTCTATTTGTGATACTAGAACCGTGGAAGGTTAAGTATTACAAGTTTAATAAAGGGTCTCACTGAGCTTATTATCGAGCCATCTTGGCCGTAGAAAACCCTAGCTTGAGTCGTCCCTAGTATATTTTGAAAACTTACTTTCCAAATGTCGGTTGCTTTCTGAAAATCTTAAGTAAGTTCTCAGATTTTGCTCCTTATCTATCTTAGCTTGCTTATCTCACCTTGTTCTAAAACTGAATTTGAAAGCTGAGTTTCCCTCTCATCTTCCTTCAAAAGATAGTTGTTGATCGAGTAGATTGGTTTTGGGTACATCATGAGAGTTATAAAATGAAAGTATGGTGTCTTGAGAAGATTAGGAGCTCTGTGGGAGCTACAAATTTCATTATGACAGTTGAATGGGAAAATCGGACAGCAAGCAATAAATTTACGGACAGCTAGCATTTAGGTAGTAAAAGTGCTGAAAATGAGAGGTTAAATCCACTAAAATTTGTGGGAATAAAAGGGTAAGAAGTGATATGAGTTAGCTTAGTGTCTAACCTTTCCTTAATAAATATCTCACCTGTTTCCTTCTTTGTTTCGAAACAGAAGTTATTATTCAAATTTGTCTTCCTAAAATTGATTACTCGTTTTCCATACGAGTTAGTCATAATAGGAAGATGATTGTTGTCTTTATGATCTTCTGTAATTTTCTACATTTGTTACTTGAGCTTTTAAAGGTTGTTTTGCCTAGTGGTTAGTTGTTTTCTTTGTCTCTGTTCGGAGTTGTGTTTAACCTATTTTTGGTGGAGCAGGATGACAAGAACCACCTAACGATCAGTGGCGGTTCGGTTCAGATGAGGAGCTTCCCCCTCCTCAGACCATGGTGAGGTTACGCTCGGTCGGCGGAATCGCATGGACCGAACCGGATCTTGGGGTCATTGCGAGAACACCTCCGCTCATTGCTGCGCCGGAGATCGGAGGTGGTGGCCACGATCGTGGTGGGCTTGCGGAGTTCCTCCGTCTGCACCACCCACTTTCTCTCGTCGGAGGACCCTTTGGGCGCGGATGATTGGTTGTGTCTTGTTGGCGGAAGCTCAATATCGCTCGATGCCGGGGAGCGAGGCGGGCACTCTTTGCACCATCGGCAGAGGTGCGGCACTCTCTGGTGGGAGAACTTTCGCCATGCGGCCGCGAGCCACGTTGTCTCGTGGGATGAGTTTCGATCTACTTTCCGTCGGGCCCACATTCGATGGCACGATGAAGCTCAAGAAGAAGGAGTTTCTTGCGCTTAGCGGGCGCAAGTCCGTCTCGGAGTATCTTTACGAGTTTAACCACTTGGCTCGTTATGCTCAGGAGGTGGCCTCGATGAGGCTAAGCGGGAGAAGTTCATGGATGGCTTTGTCAGAGGCTGCAGGACAAACTATCTATAGTGGACTTTGTTGACTTCCGGCCTTGGTTGACAAGGCCATCGTGCCGACACAAGCGCGAAAGCGCTGAGTGAGTCCATAGCGCAAGTGGGAGGCCCATCGATGCGCGCAGCCGGCCTCACTCGTCCCGTGTTGAGCCCACACCGAGGGCTCGTGCTTTGGCTTCACCACCGTAGAGCCGTCGGCGCGGTTGCTCGTCCCCGCAGCGTGTTTCAACCACGTGCACTGCGACTCGGCGAGTTGCGCTCGCAACCTAGGCTGCGATATTACTGCCGCTGCAACAAGAAGGGCCACTATGCTAGCGATTGCCCTCGAGGGCTGGGCGACCCCTCGTCCTAATGGAGGGCGCGGAATAGTCACACACCTGACGAAGGTGATCCAAAGACTCGGGTGTCGGGAGTGGTCGAGTCAACCACATCTCGGTGAGGAGGCTCGGGAGGCACCGACGTTGTGTTGAGTGCGTTCCTTGTTAGTTATCATCCTGCTGCAGTCTTGTTTGACTCTGGGCTTAGCATTCCTTTATTTGAGATCTTTTCTTGCTGATTGTGACCTTCACTTTGTTCCTTTGGGGATTCCTTTGCTTATTAAGCTCTCAAGGGAAATGAGAGCCGATCAAGAATGTCCAGGTGTTCCTATTAATATTGAAGGAGTGGAATTCTTGGCGAATCTCATCTTACTTGATTCGCGCGCCTAGATGTGATTCTTGGTATGGATTGGCTGTCCCAACACTTGGGGCAAATCGATTGTGCCGGGAAGATGGTTTTCCTCACTAGTCCCTCAGGTGAGCAAGTTGGGATTTCACCGCATTGCGGGGCCACACCTTTGTGCCCTTGAAGCTAAGCGACCATGGAGATTCGAGAGGTGCCTGATCGTGACTTTGTGGATGTCTTTCTGAAGATTTGCACAGTATGCCTCGATTCGAGACTTGGAGTTTGTGATTGAGTTGTTGCGATGCACGCTCCGATTTCTAAGGCGCGTCTGAATGCCCCTAATGAGTTGGAGGAGGCTGAAGAAGCGGTTGTGTGAGCTTCAAGCAAAAGGCTTCATCAGTCTAGCTCTTCTCCTTGGGGTTGTCCCGGTTATTTTTGTGAAGAAGAAGGACAAGACCTGCGTATGTGTGTTGATTACCGTCAGCTTAATGAAGTAGCGGTGAAAAACAAGTATCATTTGCCTCGTATTGATGATCTCTTTGACCGATTGGTAGGGCTTGTGTGTTCTCAAGATTGACTTGAGATTGGGGTACCATCAAGTCGGATCGTAGTGAGGAGATTCAAAGCGGCATTCACTACTCGTTATGGCCTTTACGAGTACACCGTCATGTCTTTCGGTTTGACCAATGCTCCGGCCTTGTTCATGAATCTTATGAACTTCGGTGTTCATGGAGTATTTGGATAAGTTTGTTGTGGTTTTCATTGGCGACATTCTTATCTACTCCAAGAGTGAAGAAAGAGCATCTTGAGCATCTGCAGATTGTATTGGGAAAGCTGCGTGAGCATCAGTGTATGCCAAGTTAGACAAGTGCGAGTTACGGTTGAAGGAAGTGGCATTCTTGGGCCATGTTCTTTCAACAGTGGTGTCATGATAGATCCTAGCAAGGTCGTGATGTTCTATCTTGGGGCAGCCCAAGTCGATCCAACGATGTGAGGAGTTTCCTTGGTTTAGCGGGCTACTACGCGTTTTATCGATAACTTCTCCAAGATTGCTAAGCCCATGACCGAATTGCTCAAGAAAGAAAAGAAATTCGTGTGGTCATCTGCTTGTGATTTGAGTTTTCAAGAACTCAAAAGGCGATTGCGTCGGCACAGGTGCTTGTTCTCCCCGATGTGCATAAGAGCTTTGATATTTATTGTGATGCCTCTCGGTAGGGACTCGGTTGTGTTCTTATGCAAGAAGGCAAGGTAGTGGCCTATGCATCGAGGCAGTTGAGGCCTCATGAACTCAATTATCCTACCCATGATTTGGAGTTAGCGGCGATGGTTCATGCACTCAAGATTTGGCGGCATTACCTCATTGGTAACGGCTTGTGAGGTGTGTTCGATCACAAGAGCTTGAAATATTTGTTCACCCGACGGATCTGAACCTCGAGCGAGGAGATGGTTGGAATTGATCAAGGATTATGATATGGGCATTCGGTATCACGGGCAAGGCCAATGTTGTTGCCGATGCACTCGATGCAAGGTGTATTGCAATACCTTGTCACTTCAAGAGCAACAACCTACCCTTCTTGAAGAATTTCAGCGACTTAATTTAGGATTGATTGAGCATGGTTCTCTTGCTACCTTGGTTGTGCAACCGACTTTGGTGGAACAAATCAAGAGGCGCCAGTGACAGATGTTGGTGTGATCCAAATCAAGCGAACATCAAGAATGGGACAGCTAAGTGCTTTTACGAGGATGAGCACGGTGTTGTGTGGTTTGGACGGCGCTTGGTGGTTCCAGAAGGTCATGGAATTGCGGAATTGATTCTCGCGAGGCCCATGACTCCCCTTTGTCTATCCATCCCGGAGCTACCAAGATGTATCAAGATCTTCGACGAGATTACGGTGGACTCGCATGAAGCGCGAGATTGCTAGGTTCGTGGCGAGTCGCGGCGTGTCTTTGTCGTGTCAGAAATTTGAACATCAACGTCCGGCGGGCCTTCTTGACCTTTGCGATACGAGAATGGAAGTGGGATTCCGTTGGTATGGATTTCATCACCAGTCTGCCCCGTACTTCTTCTGGGAAGGATGCTATCTGGGTTGTCATTGATCGATTGACGAAGGTGGCACATTTCTGCGCGGCCGTACCAATCTCGATGTCGGTCGGTGGCGGATCTCTATGTGTCTCGCATTGTATGTTTGCATGGTGTGCCACGAACGATTGTGTCAGATCGTGGTTCTCTTTTCACCTCTCGCTTTTGGCATAATCTGCAAAAGGCGATGGGTACACGTCTTTCTTTCAGTTCAGCTTATCATCCTCAAACTGATGGTCAGACGGAGAGAGTCAACCAAGTGTTGGAAGATATGCTCCGTGCCTGTGTTCTTTCCTATGGAAAGAAGTGGGAGAAGTGCTTGCCGTTTGCAGAGTTCTCCTACAACAACAGTTTCCAAGCTAGTCTTGGCATGGCACCGTTTGAGGCTTTGTATGGGAGGAAGTGTAGAACCCCATTGAACTGGTCGGAAACTGGTGAGCGTCAGTTCTTCGGGCCAGATTCCATCAATGAGGCCGAAAGCGAGTTGGTGATTCGTGAGCATTTGCGCGTGGCGATCCGAACAAAGAGCTATGCGGATCGTCGTGCGTGGAGTTGAGCTTTGGGCCCAATGACTTTGTTTATCTCAAGGTCTCACCCTTGAAGGGCCATCGCGTTTTGGCATCAAGGGCAAGTTAGCTCCTCGATATGTTGGGCCTTATCGCATCATCGAGAGGATTGGCCGTTTGTTGCATCTGATTGGAGTTGCCGGCTTCACTTGAGGGTGTGCCACGACGTGTTCCATGTGTCACACTTGAAGAAGTGCCTCCGTGTTCGATTGAGGAAACTCGTTGGAAAATCTCGATGTGCAAGAAAATTTGACCTATCATGAGCATCTGTTCGTATTCTCGAAGAATCGAGCGAAGGACAAGGAACCGTGTCATCAAGTTCCTTAAGGTTGGTGGTCAAACCATTACGAAGATGAGGCAACTTGGGAGCGCGAGGATCGTCTTCGTGCGGGTTACCCATCCTTCTTCTCAGGTAAAGCGAGAATCTGGGCGAGATTCTTGTAAGGGGGAGGTTTTGTAACATCCCAATCTTGGGCTTGTGTTTCAAATGTAAGAAAATCAGTAGAAATTAAAACTTTTTCTTACATCATGTATTTCTGTTGTGCCCAACAATTCTTGTACAAGGGATTATGGAAATACAATGTCACAAGTCTAGTTGATCCAAATCTTGACATTCCAAAAACAATCTTGTCAAATTTTGTGATCATCCTCTGGAAATATTTTTCCTAAGTCTACGTGATGGTATGTGACCCCTACTCAAAAATTTCACAATTTTTGGAAATTGTTTGAATATTTTTAGAAGCGATCAAACTTGTTTGACTCTCGATCAAACATTAAAACAGAGCCTTGCAGAGACTTTGGAGATTTATTCACGGGATAAAAACCTCTAAAAATTTTACACAAGGTTAATATCTGAGTTAGCAAGCTCCTGTAAAATTTTCATAATTTTTGGAGTTAATTTGCTACCTCAAATAAATCATTCAAAGTCTCGATCTTATTTCAAAGTCAAACTTGGTTTTATTGTTACTTGGGTTAGTCGAGACTGGGGCTCGAACCAATCGACTTAGTCCAGTCAACTAACGCTCGCGCCCGTTTGAAAATCGCGATCGATCTCGGACTTTGGATCTAAATCGCACGGCCAGCGGCGTGTAAGACTTCGGACCTTAGGTTGTAAAGGAATGTCAATGTTAGATCTCCATCCAACCATCGAGATTCTCCGAAACCTTCGGACCCTCCGGTTGCATTCTTGAATCAGAGCCGTTGGATTAAGATCCAACGCCAGCGTGTCCCTTCCGTTGTAAACCGCGTTTGCGGCGTGGGGCTATCTGAGCCGCTCGTTTCTAATCCTAGGGCTCGGAACCTCTCGGTGTGTTTTAAAGCCCGGGCGTGGCTCTATCTCGTGTCCGTGTCTCATCTAATTTGAGCCGAATCACCGAACCTTTGGCGGGTCGTCTTCTGCACCTTCGGTCAGGCGAGCACTGTAGGGGAGTAATGGCGTGTCATTTCTTGCTCCTAAAGCCACCTAGCCGACGTTTAGGGTATGGGAGGTACTCAGGCTAGGCCATGCCCTAATGCACGTCTTCACCTCTTTTCCTTGTCGACAAGCGCATTGTGCTTTGTGTTTTGTTGCTCGAAAGAGTGGTGCAAACCCTAATGCTTTCAAAGCTTTATAAGCACTCTCAATGCCTCTGGTATTTCTTTAGACCACCATCAAGCTTCATTCTCAATATTGAGCTTAACACCTCAAAAATGGCAAATCGCCATTGTTGACCGTGGAGCTCCATTGGTGTTCTTGGTGTTCCATGGTCCTCCTTCACGTTTCTTTGCCCTAACCTTATCTATTTACTTCCTTGAACATTTTCCCTCACTTAATTTTGGATTTGATTCTCGGAATTGTCCAATTTGGGGTTTGTTCAAATTCGGCCAAAGTGGTCATCTTCTTCCTCATTTCAATGAGTGCTCCATTTCCAATTACTTGCTCATGTAGCTTACGTGAATCATTATGAAGTTATATTGATGCTTTGGTATCACTCATTTGGCTTTCGGTGTCGTTTTCAATCTTTCTTCTCCAAGTCAGTGAAGCTTTCAGTGATCAAGCATCTCCCCCATCTTTGAAGCTTCTTGTCACTAAGGTAGCTTCTTATTAGTCATAGTAGCTCGCACCCGCATCCTAGATCTGCAGTGGAGCTCATCGCGATTTTCGTGTTTAGCGATTAGCTCCTCTCTTTCATTTTCCGGCTAGCCGGCGTTCTAGTCCCTCACCGCCGGCGAGGATGCCACCATTAGATTCGTAGTGCTATTGCGAATCCATTTTGGCTCTTGTTCGGCGCCACATGACTTGATGTCGCGGCGATTCGCGTGGAAATCGCTTCGGGTTTGCAAGCACGTGAGCTCCGTTCGTCATTTGATTAGGACACATTAATTGCTAATCATTAGTTATTAATTATGTCTTAATCATTGTGGTTGAGCCACTGACCAGTGGGCCCAATATCCTTAAATCACTCTCTGGTTCAATCACGCCTTTGTTGAGACATCATTAATGTTAATCATTGGTTAATTAATGTGTGGCATTTAATCCACCGCGAAATCTCCTGCGTTGATTGACTTGTGGGCCCGAGGATTAAAATCAAATTCCGGTATTCATTAGTGCCTAGTTAATGGTAATCATTAGAAGCATTAATCCCGCCTAATCGCCTCTCGATCGTTGACAAGTGGGCCCGATGCAGCTGTGCGTGGGTTAAACCGCAAGCGTGGGTGACTTCGAGTCAGCGACATGCGGTCCGCGTGTCGACATCACCCTTGAACCGATCAATATCTACCGTTCATTTTTAGATCTGCGGCCGATCTTTGTGTGCGTTCGGACCCTCGGATGCCTTGATGGATTCTCGGCCGTCGATCTTTCGATCAACGGTGAGATCGTATGCAATGCACCGTCCAGAATGCATACACCGCAGTGCCGTTGGATCTTGATCCAACGGTGGGCTCCGATTAGGTTTATGCGCAGCGTGTATTGTTTTCATGTAGCGTGGTAGTGGGATTTTAGATCAAGGGTTGGGATTTGTCCACGTCGTTTTCTTTTATTTGGGTTGTTCGTATTTCGGTAGTATTTATTTAACAATGAAAATGATATAAAAACTTTAGAAACTCATAACTAATTCATTTTAATGCTTTTAGATAATTAAGACGAGAATAAATTATGTTGTCACTCTAGTTTATTATAAAAATGGATTTAAACATGTTCGATGGCGAGAAAATTGTATAACTAGTAATAACTTGATTTACTCATTTCTGAATATTCGAAATAGTTTTAATCTTGAGAAAAATGCATATCTTTTCTCAGATAAATCTAAATTGTGCAAAATCAATTTTGTTAAATTAAATCTGTTAGTATACTCTCATATAAAATAAGATTTGAGCATGTTCATAGTTCTGTAAAATGGCTTGCATTAGATTTACAACTTAGAAAATCATAAGTAAATGTGTATAACTCCAAATTTAGTAAATCCAACTTGTGCGTTATTAGGATGTCATAATCTACCTACTATGTAATTTCAGATCCTAGATCATTCTAGAAAATTTCACCATGAGCAGTATTAATTATTAATTAGGTTGTTATAGGTGAGAAAGAGCATTTTGCTCATATCTTTTGCATGCTTAGTTCAAATTGCATAATTCTTGTTCCTATCATTGTCTTAGATCTTTCCCCTAGCTGTAGTGTAAATTTTATTAGTTTTGGGTGTTTTCTCGTTGAGATTTATTTGGTGTTCTTCGTCTTATTTGCTTATCGCCTTTTCGAAGCGTTGAGGTTAGAAGATAATTTTATTCATCGATATTGAGCCACAGCTGACCATCGGATCCTCACTTGACCGAACAAGTGCGGATGTAGCATTCATTTGATCATATTGTTCCTACTATTTTCAAAGTCTAATATATTGTTTGCAAATTCTATGTATGCATTGCTATGTTGTTTTAAACTATTGTCGGTAGTTGGCTCACTAGATGCATTATCGGTGAGGAAATGTTTATTCTCTACTCATCAAGGCTCCAGGTTACTTGTCGTGATTTTGGGTTCGATGGATGGACCCTTGTCACTTAGTAGTTTACGTGTCATTATGCTTAGCCATGCTTAGCTATCTAGAAAATGGGCGGATTCTCGACTAAATGATAACTTTGATCACACAAACTATTACTATGTGTACATTTCAGTCTTGTGCTTTGTCTAAATTGCAAAACTAAACCGAAATGAAAACAATTTAGACTTGGGCACAATGGTAAGATGGTGTGATCTTTTGGGTGTGATTGGAATGGTGCCCGGTCAGTTAAGGACCGAACTACTTGTGAGTATCTCTTATCAGAGCATTACGTAAGTGCTAACCACACTAGAGGGATATGGGACCTCTCTTGGTATTTGAGTACTTTGTGTGGTTAATTAATGAGTCGCGTGGTGGGCTGTATATTTGATTATATGCAACATGGACACGTTTAGGGAGGAGAACACTCGCGAGGGCGGTGTATCTTGCTCCACGTATGGGTCCTCGTGATCCATATTTGCCTGGCAGATCACTAAGGATTAACCCCATACGCATGCGTCTCTTGATTAGCATATTCCATTGGAAAGGGTTCAGAGGACTTAGCTCGGCGTTGGCATACCAAAGGAAGTGTGCTTAATAGCTTGGCAAAAAGAAGATGCTAAGTGTGGGTACATTGGTACACCCTCGCAGGGATTAAAACTATTCGAATAGCCTCGTCCTAGGTTATGGACACGCTTGGATAAGCTTTTCAAGAGTTAGACTACAACCATTTTTAAAATTAAAACTTGATGGGTGGTATGGAATCGTGGTGTAATGACTCTAACTTAGGGTTTGTATTTCAAATGTAAATTATGAGGAGAAATAAAAACTTTTGATGCCTCATGAATTCATTTGAGAGTTTCTAAATTTTTTCCTAGCAATTTCCAATTTTTAGAATTTAATTCTTGTGATTGGAAATTGTTGTCAAGAAATTCATAGCTTTCAAACTTGTGATCATCCTCTAAAATTATTTTTCCTATCATCTTGATCATCCTATTCTACCTCCTGAATTATCTCTCCATTTTTAGATTTTAGTTGTTATTTCAAATGCTCTAAATAAACCAGTTTAGAAATCTGGTCAAACCATTAGGCAGCAGCTTGTGAATTTTCTTGGGAGAAATCTAAGGCATGAAAATTCCTGGAAAATTTTCACAACGATGTCCTCTGCCCCAGGAAGCTACCATGTATTTCTGAAATTTTTGGAGCTGGGCCCGTGTTCCAGCTTGAGGAAACTCCGCTGGAAAATCTCGATGTGCAAGAAAATTTGACCTATCATGAGCATCCTGCTCAGATTCTCAAGAATCCCGACGAAGGACAAGGAACCGTGTCATCAAGTTCTTAAGGTTCAAAGTGGTCAAACCATTCTCAAGATGAGGCAACTTGGGAGCGCGAGGATCGCCTTCTTCGCAAGTGTTACCCATCCTTCTTCTCTCGAAATATGTAACTCTGGGTAGATTCTTGTATGGGGAGGTTTTGTAACATCCCAATCTTGGGCTTGTGTTTCAAATGTAAGAAAATCAGTAGAAATTAAAACTTTTCTTACATCATGTATTTCCACAGCCCAATAATTCTTGTACAAGGGATTATGGAAATACAATGTCACAAGTCTAGTTGATCCAAATCTTGACATTCCAAAAACAATCTTGTCAAATTTGTGATCATCCTCCGAAATATTTTTCCTAAGTCTCTGATGGTATGTGACCCTCCAAAAATTTCTACAATTTTTGAAATTGTTTGAATATTTTAGAGGCAATAAACCTCGCTTGACTCTCACCAAACATTAAAACAGAGCTCCTGCAGACTTTTTTGAGATTTATTCGCAGGATAAAACCTCTAAAATTTTACACAAGGTTAATATCTGAGTTAGCAAGCTCCTGTAAAATTTTCAATTTTTTGAGTTAATTTGCTACCTCAAATAAATCATTCAAAGTCTCCCGATCTTATTTCAAAGTCAAACTTGGTTTCATCACATTGGTTCGAGTCGACTTCGCTCGAGCCAATCGACTTGGTCCGCCAACCACCGCCGCGCCCGCTTGAAAATCCCGCCGATCGATCTCACCTTTGATCTAAATCGCACGGCCCGCGTAGCGTGTAAGACTTCTGACCTTCCGTTGCTTAAAGGAATGTCAACCGTTAGATCTCCATCCAACCATCGAGATTCTCCGAACCTTCGACTCTCCGTTGTCATTGAATCGAGCCGCTGGATTAAGATCCAACGCCCGCTGTCCTTCGTTGTAAACCGCTTATGGCACGGGCTATCCGAGCCGCTCGCTTCTAATCCTAGGCCTCTAACCTCCGCTGTGTTTAAAGCCCGAGTGGCTCTATCTCAACCGTCCGTGTCTCATCTAACTACTGGAATCACCGAGCCTTTGCTGGTCGCCTTTCACCTTCTCGTGGCGACAGCAATCAGGGGAGTAATGGCAGTGTCATTTCTTGCCCCTCAAAGCCACCCTAGCCGACGCTTAGGGTATGGGAGGTACTGAGCAGGCCATGCCCTAATGCACGCCTTCACCTCTTTTCCTTGTCGCCACAAGATTGTGCTTTGTGTTTTGCCGCCAAAGAGGAGTGGTAAACCCTAATGCTTTCAAAGCTTTATAAGCACTCAATGCCTCCCTGTATTTCTTAGACCACCATCAAGCTTCATTCTCAATATTAGAGCTTAACACCTCAAAATGGCAAATCGCCATTGTTGACCCGTGGAGCTCCATTGGTGTTCTTGGTGTTCCAGCGGTCCTCCTTCACGCTTTCTTTGCCCTAACCTTATCTATTTACTTCTTGAACATTTTCCTCACTTAATTTTGGATTTGATTCTCGTGAATTGTCCAATTTGGGGTTTGTTCAAATTAGTAAAATTGGTCATCTTCTTCCTCACTGTGAGTGCTCCATTTTCCAATTACTTGCTCATGTAGCTTCGTGAATCATTATGAAGTTATATTGATGCTTTGGTATCACCTATTTGGCTGTCGGTGTCGTTTCAATCTTTTTTCTTCCAAGTCCAGCGAAGCCACCGCGGATCAAGCATCTCAGCCATCTTGGAAGCTTCTTGTCACTAAGGTAGCTTCTTATTAGTCCTAGTGGCTCGCACCCGCATCCTAGGTCCGCAGCCGAGCTCATCGCGATTTTCGTGTTTAGCAAAGAAAGCTCCTCTTTCATTTTCCGGCTAGTGCTGTTCTAGTCCTCACCACGCGAGGATGCCACCATTAGATTCAGAGAGCTATTGCGTAATCCATTTGGGTTTTGTTCGCGCCACCGCTGCCAGCATGTCGCGGCGATCGCCGTGGAAATCGCCGGTTTTGCCGCGCACGTAGCTCTGTTGCCATTTGATTAGACACATTAATTGCTAATCATTAGTTATTAATTATGTCTTAATCATTGTGGTTGAGCCACCGACAGCAAGGCCCAATATCCTTAAATCACTCTACGGTTCAATCTCGCATCGTTCGACATCATTAATGTTAATCATTGGTTAATTAATGTGTCGTGATTTAATCGCATTCGAAATCTCCTCGGTCGACTTCGACTTGGCCCGAGGATTAAAATCAAATCCAAGATTCATTAGTGCCTAGTTAATGGTAATCATTAGAAGCATTAATCCCGCCCTAACCGCCCTCTCTCGCCGACGAAGTGGGCTGGCAGCAATCGCGCACGGGGTTAAACCGGCGCGGTGACTCGAGGTCACCGATATGCGGTCCCACGTGTCAAGATCACCCTTGAACTTCGATCAATATCTACCGCTCATTTTAGATCTCGCGCCCACGATCTTTGTGTGCGCTCGACTCTCCGATGCCTTGATCGTTTCGACCGCCGATCTTCGATCAACGGCCGAGATCGTGTATGCAATCGCACCGTCCAATGCATACACGCGTCTGCGCGCGTTGATCTTGATCCAACGGTGGCCTCGACAGGTTTGCCGCGCGCCGCTGTTTCGCCGTGAGCCGAGGATTTTAGATCAAGGGTTGGGATTTGTCCACGCTGCTTTCTTTTATTTGGGTTGTTCAGATTTCAAGTATTTATTTAACAATCAAAATGATATAAAAACTTAGAAACTCATAACTAATTCATTTTAATCGCTTAGATAATTCCGACGGAATAAATTATGTTGTCACTCTAGTTTATTATAAAAATGGATTTAAACATGTTCCAAAGAAAGTGTAAAATTGTATAACTAGTAATAACTTGATTTTCGCCATTTTCAATATTCCGTAAATAGTTTTAATCTTGAAAATGCATATCTTTTCTCTGTATAAATCCAAATTGTGCAAAATCAATTTTGTTAAATTGGTCATAGTATACTCTCATATAAAATAAGATTTGAGCATGTTCATAGTTCTGTAAAATGGCTTGCATTAGATTTACAACTTAGAAAAATCATAAGTAAATGTGTATAACTCCAAATTTAGTAAATCCAACTTTGCTGTTATTAGGATGTCATAATCTACCTACTATAAAAATTTCAGACCTTAGATCATTCTAGAAAATTTCACCATGAACATGTATTAATTATTAATTAGGTTGTTATAGGTCGAGAAAGAGCATTTTGCTCATATCTTTTGCATGCTTAGTTCAAATTGCATAATTCTTGTTCCTATCATTGTCTTAGATCTTTCCCTAGCTGTAGTGTAAATTTTATTAGTTTTGGGTGTTTTGCTGTTGAGATTTATTTGGTGTTCTTCGTTCTTATTTGCTTATCGCCTTTCGTTAGGTTCCAAGATAATTTTATTATCGATATTGAGCCACACAGAACCATCGATCCTCCGCACTTGGCACCAGTGCAGATGGTAGCATTCATTTGATCATATTGTTCCTACTATTTTCAAAGTCTAATATATTGTTTGCAAATTCTATGTATGCATTGCTATGTTGTTTTAAACTATTGTTTAGAGTTGGCCTACTAGATGCATTATCGTAGGAAATGTTTATTCCTCTACTACATCGGCTTCCTAGGTTACTTGTCGTGATTTTGGTTCGATGGATGGACCCTTGTCACTTAGTAGTTTACGTGTCATTATGCTTAGCCATGCTTAGCTATCAGAAATGGGCGCTTATCGACTGGCCGATAACTTTGATCACACAAACTATTACTATGTGTACATTTCACTCTTGTGCTTTGTCTAAATTGCAAAACTAAACCGAAAATGAAAACAATTTAGACTTGGGCACAATGGTAAGATGGTGTGATCTTTTGGGTGTGATCGGAATGGTGCCGGTCAATTAAGGACCGAACTACTTGTGAGTATCTCTTATCCGAGCATTCTGTGCGCGCTAACCACACTAGAGGGATATGGGACTCTCTTAGCTGAGTACTTTGGCTGTGTTAATTAATGAGTCGCGTGTGGGTTGTATATTTGATTATATGCAACATGGACACGCTTGTAGGGAGGAGAACACTCACGAGGTCGGTAGTATCTTGCTCCACGATGGGTCCTTGTGATCCATATTTAGTCGGGCAGATCACTAAGGATTAACCCCATACGTGCCTCTTGATTAGCATATTCCATTGAAAGGGTTCAGAGGACTTAGCCGTGTTTCTGCATACCAAAGGAAGTGTGCTTAATAGCTTGGCAAAAGGGCTATGCAAGTGTGGGTACATTGGTACACCCCTGCAGGGATTAAAACTATTCGAATAGCCTCGCCCCAGGTTATGGACACGCTTGGATAAGCTTTTCAAGAGTTAGACTACAACCATTTTTAAAATTAAAACTTGATGGGTGGTATGAATCAGGGTGTAACAGCCCTAACTTAGGGTTTGTATTTCAAATGTAAATTATGAGGAGAAATAAAAACTTTTGATGCCTCATGAATTCATTTGAGAGTTTCTACAATTTTCCCTAGCAATTTCCAATTTTTAGAATTTAATTCTTGTGATTGGAAATTGTTGTCAGCAAATTCATAGCTTTCAAACTTGTGATCATCCTCTAAAATTATTTTTCCTATCATCTTGATCATCCTATCTACCTCCCTGAATTATCTCACAATTTTTAGATTTTAGTTGTTATTTCAAATGCTCTAGTCAAACCAGTTTAGAAATCTGGTCAAACCCTTAGGCAGCAGCTTGTGAATTTTCTTGGGAGAAATCTAAGGCATGAAAATTCCTGGAAAATTTTCACAACGATGTCCTCTGCCCCAGGAAGCTACCATAAAAATTTCGAAATTTTTGGAGCTGGGCAACTACATCTAAAAATTCCCAAACTCTCTCACTTTTTAAAACTCAAAATGAGAAATCATCGCTTGTCTCGCTCGAACTCAAGCCCGACTCAAACCGCATCGCACCACTTGACTGGCCGCACCGCTTAGCTGCACACGCGCATGAGCCCGATGGTCTGTCACCGTCCGATGAAGATCGAACGGTCCTCATTGCTTGCCTCGTCGTCGACTGGTCCGAATGCATACACCAATCTCAAACGGCCCATTTCGATCCGACGGCCGGCATGAGCATCGACGAGTCAAACCACGGTTCGCAGACCGCTGGCTGCCGGGCCGATGTGGACCCTACCGTCGGAACCGCCTCGTTTTCTCCGCACTCACCGAGCTCGGGTCGCGCATGCATGCTCGCCACGCACTCGCCGCCGCCACCTTTTGTTCGTCGTGTCGCCCGAGAAGCATCGCGGGGGTCTCATCTACCCACCGAGCCCATCCACTATCCTTCGCCCATTCTTGTGCCTTCTCCGCCCAAATTTTCTTCTTGGCCGGAGAAGATCTCGAGCGAAGCGCCAAGCTTCGAGCCGCCTTGAGCCGCGACCGACGCGCCGGTTCTCTTGCTCGCCGCCCATTTTGCCCATTCCGGTCTCTTGGCGCCCGTGGATCACCAGGCGATCGTTGCCCCGCTCCGCGATCTCGGTCCCGTGAGCTCGCTTGGCGATCCGTGAGTTCTAGCTTCGCCACCTAGTCCCTTTAGGATCGCATTGATGCACCGAGTCTAACGGTGACTTCATTTTCATCTTTGGTGCATCGCTGCGGCGTGCATACCAATTCTTCCTGCTCGGTTTTTCCGCCGTGGAAATTCCGCCACCTCGCCTTCTTCGCCGGGCGTATCATGTGCTTCTTGCTCCGGTATTGAGGCTAGCTTAAGCACACCTTCCGAGTCTTCTGAAGTCCGTGACGCCTTCTCCGTAACGCAACCGTGTCTCTTTCTCCGCCTCGCTCGCCGCCATCTTGCCGCAGCATCCTCGAAGTCCGCGCCACCGCCATCGTGCCGCAAGATCTTCGCGAACCTGTAGGTATCACTCACTCGCCCAAACTCTTTGGTTTGCTTGATCACCGCGGCACCGCCGCCGCCCCCGCGGCGCGTTTGTGCGGCGGTTTAGTTATCGCAAACTTGGTTCTGTTAGGTCACCGACTTGTGGACCTTCTCTGTTAAATCGCGCATGGAAATCCTTTAATCCACTCGCTATGTTTTCTCTAGTCACCGCCATGTGGGTCGGTGTCGCCGGTAGGTGTAGCTCGTTATGCGCTCTGTTGGGAAGCGTATTTCTCTGAGAATATGTTAGGTTTGCACTTTGGTGCGGGAGACGATATTAGAATACGCCGGCACGCCACCTTCGCGCACTGTTTACGTCGACTTTTCATTGGGCCCATTTGTCGCGTGGGCTAGCCGGTCAGAGTGCTAAATGGAATTAGTGCATTATAGATTTCGAATGATTTAGTATTTCGTTTATGTTTTCTCGTTGAGTCATAATTCAATTGAACTTGTAAAATGCATAACTAATTCAATTTTTATCTAAATCGCATGAATCCAGTCTTCGTTAATTTTCATTTCAAATGTATTATTTACTAAAATTAGTTTCAACCATGTCTCTCAGTAGCAAAATCTGTTAATTAATAAAATGATGTCTTATGTATCTTCTAAATTAGAAAATGTATATCTCTTTCAATATTTGTCCAAATCCAGTGAAACCAATTTTGTAATTTGTCATTTCTAATGTACTAATTATTAGATAGGTTTTATACATCGCTTCGTTCATGAAAATTTGTTAGCAATTAACTAGTGTTTTGATGTGTTTTTAGCTTAGAAATTCATAGAAAATTCTTAATAACTTAAAATGAATGGTTCTCTGTTTCAAACTTTGTTATATCATGCTTAGGTCTTGTGAAAAGTTTAGTGTGTTTTGTTATTGTTGTATGTTTGAGTTTGGTCGTGTTTACGTTCTTATTCATTGCTTTGTTCAATCGTTAGGATTCGATATTTATGCAACCCCGAGAACGACTCCATAACAAATTGAGCAACAAGAAATGTGCAAGGTTTGATCATGATAATCCCAGATTTTAAAGTCTAATATTTTGTTTCAAATTGATGTATGCATTGCTTAATTTGTGTTAAAATTGATTAGTTAAATCCGTAGTTGCATATCCTCAGTAGACAAAATATTGGTCTCTACTACCGAGCCTAGGTTATTTGCTTGTGATTAGAGGTCTTGGATGGTCTCTTGTCACTTAGTAGATCCGGTCAAATTGCTTAGACATGCTTAGTATCTAGAGGAATGTGTAACATCCCAAATTTCAGATTTGTGTTTCAAATGTAAGAAGATGAGTAGAAATTAAAACTTTTTCTTACATTATATATTTCCGGGTGTACTAAACAATTATGGCACTGCAGAGTATGGAAATATAAAGTCACAAGTCCGTTGATCCAAATCTTGATCCTCCAAAACAATTTTGTCGAATATGTTGATCATCTCCTCGGGAAATATTTTTCCTAAGTTCTTGGGTGGATGTGTGACCCTCCAAAATTCCATAATTTTCGTAAATTGTTTGAATAGTTTTAAGGGCTGTCCAAACCTGCTTTGACTTGTAGTCAAACCCTAGCTCAAAGCATTGTCTAATTTCTGGAGAAAATGCTCAGCATAAAACCTCTGAAATTTTATGCCAGGTCCACCTCAAGGTTAGCAAGCTATCACAAAATTTCATAAAATTTGGAGTTAGTTTGCTACCTCAAATAAATCCCCAAGTCTCAACTTTTAATTTCAAAGTCAAATTGATTCACTTGCTCAGTCCGCACTGTGTCCGGTCGTGCCAACCGCTCAGCCAAACCAACTAACAAAGACCAACCCGAGCCCGCAACCTCGCCAGTTCCAGCCTGGATTTTAACTGACGCCAAAGACCTCCTGTCTTTGTAAAGGACCTCCCAACCGCATCGACCTCCTCGTGTTCTTTATTTAAGACAACCTCGAGGGCCTCCCAGACCTCCTTTGCACCTTTTGCAAAGACCACCCCGGCGACCTCCTCCGCCTCCACGACCACCCCTAGCACTTGGGTGATCATGAGCGCCCATCTTCAGATCTGTGGCTCAGACCTCCCCAAGTGTTAGGACCTCCAATACTTAGCCCCAAAATCTTAACCCTTGGAATTCAATCAACAATGTACTCACGACCTCCCTAGTGGAGCTCAGGCCGATTTTAGCCGCTGAGCTTCTTTGATCAGTCCTCCTGTGTCCTCTCACTGCCGGGTGGGCCTCGGCATTATCAATTTTTGTGCATGGCAAGAGAGAGTTGCCTTGTCAACTCTAGGGTCGACAACAGCCTATGTGTCGCCAACATTAAATGTTTGGCACTTTTCGCTCAAAAGTCTCTCGACAACCTACCCCATCAATTCATGTGTGGCTTGGGCTCTGCACCTACGACTTTGCCATCCTTCCCACTGCCATATTTGAAGCTCAAGCTTCCTCTTAGTTCTTTTAGTCACTCTCTTGCACCCTAGCTCATCTCGCTTCTCTTGTGCTCAAACACCCAAAAGCCATTGCCTCCATTGTTGAACTTTGGAGCTCTCCACGACCTTCGAGCTCAAAGTGGTTCAACATTGCAATAGTGGCCGTCATTTTGTTCCCTTGGTCACCCAAGCCTCCTAACTTGCTTTGTTTGACCTTCACAGCAGGTTGATAAAGTGGGCGCGTCTTGTCGCGGGTCGGGAGCGCTGTCTTCTTCACCTCCTGCGACCTCCACCGCCACCGGAGCTCTGCGCCACCTCTAGCTCCCCTTCATTCCTGGTAAGTACCTCAAGATCGGAAATCCTCATTCTTTGAGACCTCTTTAGGTTTTCGTGTTTGCCGACTCGCCTCCGGCGGTTATCTCTGCCAGCCGCCAGAGGAGCCGCTTTAGGTGTAGCTTTGGCATCTTTGGATTCTCCTTCCTATTTGGGACTCATCCGCGCCCTTGGTTTCCGCCGACGAGGTCCACATCGCGGCGGCAGTCGATGAACTCACTCGGTTTTGCCCGCAAATCCTGCTTTAAATCATGTTCTTCTGATGACTTTAATGCTCATCATTGCTTATCATTTGGTACGTTAATGGTGTCTTAATTGCGCTTATGGAGTCACCGACGCGGGCGGCAGGCCTTAGTATTAAAGTCCGAAGTCATTAAGTGTTCCTTTTAGGTTCATTTATTGTCAATCATTAGATGCATTAAATTGTCTTAGCCGCCGCCCGGAGGTCCCGCACCATTAAAACCACTCTAGACCTCCTCTGGCTAATCTTAGCTGTTTTTGACCTTCCAAGTTTAGATCCGGCCTTAGGATCTTTTCCAAAAATCCTAAGTCACCGGACTTCCCCTAATCGTATCCCCGGCCGTTAAAAACCTCCGTAGGCTAGGTCTCAAACTGATAGGGATCACTCCTCCACCTTGGGGTCCTCTTGCAAAGACCTCCTTGAGGTCCTCTCATGCGTAAAAGACCACCCCGGTCGTGTTATCAAGACCACCTCTCTGACCACCCCACCGAGGTCCTTTTTGCAAAAGACCACCCTGGTATTTTGTAAAGAGAACCTTCAAAACTACCTTTGGGGTCCTCTTTGCAAAAAGACCACCTCGGGTCCTTATCAAGAAACCGCAGACCTCCTCGCTTCATCATAGCCGCTCAGACCTCCTCCGGAGATCTTGACCGTCACTGGGACCTCCTCGGCTCTCCGACCGTTAGATTTAGATCTAACTGCCAGACCTCTTCGCCTATTTGCAACTCTATCGCTTTTGATTCTCTCTTTGTCGCTCGCCTTTAGATCTACGCCGGATCCGAGAACATTCGGACCTCCTGATGCAATCTTGATCTAGGCCGCCCATCTCAAGATCCAAGGCCTGCATCGCTGAGGCGCTGATGGCCCGAACCTCCCATCTCACGTAGGCCATTGATCTAAATCCATCGGTGGAGTCATTGGCGCTAAGACCTCCTCAGAGCTCTTAGCCGCCAAAGACCTCCTCCTCTCATCTCACCGCCTGCACTCCTTCCGTAGATTTAACCTAGACCTCCTAAGGAGGTCGTGTGACCGTCGATCTTGATCTAACGATCCTCGACCACCTTTAGGCGCGAGGACCTCCTTCGCGCGTCTGTGCCTCCAGTGGTCTGAGCCGTGGGATGCAATATCAACCGCTAAGACCTCTCCTAGCGCGGCAAGGTCTTTGTGCCCAGTGCTCGTCATGGGTTTTAGATCTGAGATCGTGAGCCGTGCGATCTTTGATCAACGCCCACGACCTCCCCGCTTTATTGGTTTTCCATTTAGTTCCGAGAGCTTTATTTGCACATATTAATTGTTTTAAACTTCAAAATTTCATATCTTTTTCTCTCTAGCTCCAAATTTAACAAACTAAAGTTCTATAAATACATCTGTTAAAGTACTTTAGCTTAGTATAGGTTTTGCAAAGAGTCTTTAATACTGAAATTAATCATGTCTTAGATTTATAACTTAGAAAATCATAACTAAATCATTTTAACTCCAAATGACCTGAAATTTTATATGGGTTACCACTATACCAGTAAGTAGCTACCATAAAAATTTCAGCTTCAAAATCTTTCTAGAAAATATTTTTGCTACAGTGCTAATTATGGCCGAAAATAGGTTTTTAGAGAATACCTTTTGCACCACAAATCCAAATTAGCTTTTTTCCAGTTCCTATGTCTAGGTATAATTGTATTCTACCTTGTGTGTAAATTTCGTCGCATTTGGATAATTTTTGCTTGCTCTTTTGTTTAAGTGATTGCTCGTCTTATTGGTTGTTTTTGCTCTTTCGCAGAGGATTCGATATTTGCGGAACCCCAGAACGCACCCTCCGCAACAAATTGAGCAACATCAAGCGTGCAAGCAGCTTGATCATTTCCGCTGATCCCATTACTTTTAAAGTCTAATATTTTGTTTAACTTCTATGTATGCATTGCTATTTTGTTGTTAAATTGATTAGTTAGACCTCTAGTTGCATAATCTGTAGGTAAATGGTTATCCTCTACTACCTGAGCCTAGGTTATTTGCCTGTGATTAGAGTTGTTGGATGAGCTCTTGTCACTTAGTAGATTACTTAATACACATTGCTTAGCCATGCCTAGATATCGGTAGTATTGGGCGATCATCGACTTAGTCGGTGATCTTGATCACACAAATGCTATTATTATTCCATTATGTCCAACCTTGTGTTTTACCAACTTACAAATCAAAAACTCAAAACAAAAATTATATCTTGACTTGGGCACAATGGTATGTTGGTGTGATCTTTAGGTGTGATTGAATGGTGCCTAAGTCCCTAAGGACCGAGTTACTTGTGCCATTGATCCAAGCAATTATTGCGTGCAACCACACGAGGGGATATGGAACCTCTCTTGACTAAGTACTTTGGGAGGTGTTAATTATGAGCTGGTCGGTGGGTGTGTGCGTGTGTGTGTTTGTGGTGTGCGAGGAGCATTAGCTGTCCTGTTAGGTTGTCTAATGTATCCTTCTCCCGTGGTTGTGGCTCTTAATTAGCATCGCCCATTGGAAAGCGCCTTGTTAGACTTAGCCATGCCTCGCATACCAAAGGAAGTGTGCTAACCGTGGTCGTGGAAAGGCGGTCCATCGTGTGGGTACATTGGTACTCCCTGCAGGTTAAAACTATTCGAATAGCCTCGCCCTAGGTTATGGACACGCTTGGTTATTTCCCACAAGAACTAGACTACAACCTTTTAAAAACTTAAACTTGACACGAGGTGGTATGAAGGGTACTTCATGCTATTGTTGTGGTGACTATGGGTTAGTCACTTCTAGGTTGGTGTTGTTCTCATCTATTGTTATTATTGTCTCTCTTTATTTGAACAATAAAAGTTAATTGCAAACTTGCTTTGAATCTATTACCTTATTGCAAATGAAAACTTGCTTTATGTCAAAATAAGTCCGAGCCTCATCCACTTAAATAAAGCTTGCATGTAGTTAATTATAGTTCATTATCTCACACGTCAGTTATGCGAGTACAAAAACAAGTTTTGTACTCATACGCTTTGCTTAATATTAATTGTTGCAGAGGAAGAAGGTGAGCCCAAGGGCCTCACTTTTGTGAGTTGTGTTGCGCGCTGTCTGCGGGACGATTAGCTTGGCGGTCCAGCTTGGTTGCCTTGTGGGTAAAGGCACACCGATTGGCTTTTTGTTTATCGCCATCTTATGGCCATTTTGCTTCATTGTTTAAATTAGTTACTTATGTGTTATTTGGCCTGTCGGCATCTCTTTTGTAATAACTCTCTTTATATTATCTATGTCTTTCGCTTGTTGCTTTTGCTTTGCTCTATGTGTATGAATGGAATTGATGCATGATTTTGTAATCTGGTGTGTATACTGCACTCGGGAAGTATACATATCTCGAGACTTGGTTTATTTGATTTGTAATCGTTAGGACCAAGTGGATGGTTAAACAAGACAAGCCAATAAACCTGGTCCTCACAGAATGGGCGGTTATCGACTTAGTCGGTAACCTTGATCACACAAAATTTACTACAACTTTATGTTTCACATTTTTGCTATGTTTAATTGCAAAATTAAAAATGAAAACAAAAATGATTTAGACTTGGGCACAATGGTAAGACCGTGTGATCTGTTGGGTGATCGAAAGGTGCCCGAGTCGCTTAAGGAACGAGTTACTTGCGCCACCGTCTCGAGCATTTTATGCTAACCACACTAGAGTTTATGGGACCTCTCTTGACCTAGTACTTTGGCGTGTATTGGCTCCGGGTCGCAGGAGGTCGCAGGAGGGATGGAGGTGGGAGCATGGTAGTTGTCCGAAAAGCTTTATCCTGAGTGGGTAGTTGTCTTTTTGGCTTTACCATGTAAGCGTATGGATTTCTATCCATACGAGCGGCTCGTAGTTAATACACAATATTGGAAAAAGTCTCGTAGGACTTAGCCGTGCAAAGATACCTTCTAAGTGTGTTTTGGCTTAAAGGCTCCAAGTGTGGGTACATTGGTACACCCCTGCAGGGTTAAAACTATTCGAATAGCCTCGTCCTAGGTTATGGACACGCTCGGATACGCCCCGTAAGAACTAGACTACAACATTTAAATTAAAATTTGATGGGTGGTACGAATCTGGGATTCGTGCTATTGTTGTGGTGACTATTGGGATAGTCACTTCTAGGTTGTTTATCTTTCACTTTTGTTATTAATATCCGCATCGTTATTTCAATCTTAAAAATGAATTGCAAACTTGCCTTTAAACCAGATACCTTATTGCAAATGAAAATTGGCTTTATGCAAATGAAACATATGGCCTCCACCAAATACGCCTGCATGTAGCTTATGAACAGGTCTGCTAGTTCACACGTCAGTCTTGCGGGTACAAAGACAATCTTTGTACTCAGGTGCTTTGCTTAATGTTTTTGTTGCAGAGGAAGAAGGTGAGCCCCAAGGGCCTCACTACGTGAGTCGTGTTGTCGCTTTCGTGGACGACTAGACTTGGTCCTCGGCCGATGCCTGTGGGTTGGAGGCACGCTGATTGGCTTTGTTTATAGCCATCTTATGGCACTTTTGCTTCCGTTGTCGTTCTTGTTTATTTGTGTATCTTGGCCTGTCGGCCTTTGTCTGTAATAACTCTACTATTTGTTTATCTTCCGTTTGGTAGTGGGGTGTTTGGACTCTATGTTTGGAATGGAGTTGATGTCTAATTTTGTAACGAGGTGTGTATACTGCTTTCTGGGAAGTATACATATCTCGAGGATCAGTTTATTTGATTTGTGATGCTAGGGCCAGAAGGTTGGTTAAGCATTACAAGCCAAATAAATTGGGGTCCTCACAAAGTTGGTATCAGAGCCATTCTGACCGTAGTAACCCAAGCAGAGTCGTCCTTAGGATATTTTGGAAAGGCTTATTTTCAAATTATAAAAAGGTTTATGAAAACCTAGGCAGATTCTCAGATTTTATTCCTTACCTATCTTAGCTTTCTACTCTCACCTTACTCTAATTTGAGTTTTGAAACTTGGTTCTCTCTTTCCTTTCAAAAGATAGTTACTACTGGTGGAATTAGCCTTTCGGAGAACCATGAAGTTTAATCCATCTAAAACTTGTGGGGATAATAGGGTAAGACGTAAGTGAGTAGTTTTGTGTCTGATTTTTGCTGTTTGGACTTTACCCTGTTTTGTGTTTGTTTTTGGATTGTTTTCAGTGAAATTTTGGGCTTTCTTGCTCTTAGAATTGTTGCTAACTTGTCTTAGTGAAACAGATGGCCGAGAACGCGCGGCGGCACCACCGTCATGATGAGGAGCTTCCTCCTCCGACCATGGTCGAGGTTCTCGCCGATCGAGCGAAACCGCATGGACCGACTCGCATCTTGGAGGTTATTGCTAGGAATACCTCCACTCGCCGCCGGTGGCGCCACCGACTCGCGGGACTTGCAGTTCCTCCGCACGCACGGCCGACTTTCTCCGCTCGAGGACCTCTCGATGCGGATGATTGGTCTGCGCATGGTTGAGCGAAGCTCAACATAGCTCGCCAGCGCAGGATAAGGCACTCTTCGCGTCCCACCACCGAGGCGCAGCACTCTCATGGTGGGAGAATTATCTCGCCATGCACCCGCAGCCATGTGGTCGTGTGGGAGGAGTTCAGTCGCCTTTCGTCGCCCACATCCCGGATGGCCTGATGAAGCTGAAAAAGAAAGAATTCTCGCGCTCAAGCAAGGGCGCAATCGGACTTTGAGTACTTGTACGAGTTCAATCATCCGCTCGTTATGCTCGGGAGAGGTGGCCTCGATGAGGCTAAGCAGAGAAGTTTATGGATGGCTTGTCCGAGGAGCTGCAGGACAAGCTATCTATTGTAGACTTCTCTCGACTTTCGTGCCTTGGTAGATAAGGCCATTGTTGCCGAGCATAAGGCAAAGGCGTCACGAGTCCCGCAAGCGCAAATGGGAGGCACATCGCCTACTCACGCCACCGCCGCCCTCGGCCGGGCCAGCACCGATGGCCTGCTTCTTTTGCTCCACCGCGCCGAGGCCATCTCGCACCAGATCCTCGCCCACCGCAGCCGTGAGCCACCACGTGCGCCGCGATCCAAAGAGCAGAGCGGCCTCCGCAATCCGGCGCCGAGGTTACTTGTTTTCGCCGCCACAACAAGGGCCACTACGCCAACACTTGCCCTCGAGTGTTGCGGCCGCCGCCCTAATGGAGGACGCGGCGGGAGTGGTCACCCACCACCGTAAGATTATCCGAAGACCCAGGTGCGAGCAATGGCCGAAGTCAACCACCTTTCACCGAGGAGGCTCGGGAGGCGCGGATGTCGGATTGGTACACTTCTTGTTAATTCTCGCCCGCTGCAAAGATATTTGATTCTCGAGCATCGATTCTTTTATTTCAAGATCATTTGCTGCTGCTAGTGGTCTTCACCGTGTTCCTTTGGGAGTTCCTTTGCTCATCCGCCTCCGGGTGGAAATGAGAGCCGATCTACATGTCGTGATGTTCCTATCATAGTCCAAGGAGGGGGTTTTGGCAAACCTTATTCTCGCCGATTCGTGAGCCCGATGTGATTCTTAGCATGGATTGGTTGTCCTAACACTTGGGGCAAATCGATTGTGCTGTGAGATTGTCTATCTCACCACTCTTCAGCGAACAGTCGGATTTTCGCGCAGCCGGGGGCCACATCTATGTGTATTAGAAGCGAAGCCACCTTGCGATCGTGGATGTTCCCATAGTATCTCGACTTTGTGGATGTCTTTCCCAAGATTTGCCCGGATGCCTTCGCTCGAGACCTTGAGTTTGTCATTGAGTTGCTGCCCTGCATCGCTCCGATTTCAAAGGCGCCAGATCGAATGCCTCCCAATGAGCTAGAAGAATTGAAGAAGCGACTTGGTGAGCTCCAAGTAAAGGGTTTCATCCATCCCGCCATCTCCTTGGGGTTGTCCGGTGATCTTTGTGAAGAAGAAAGACAAGACTTTGCGCATGTGTGTTGATTACCGCCCTCTCAATGAGGTGACGGTGAAGAACAAATATCCTCTCGCCGCATTGATGATCTGCTTGATCAGTTGATCGAGCCTGTGTTCTCAAAGATTGATTTGAGAATGGGGTATCATCGTCGTCGATCGATTCGAGGATATTCAAGACGGCTTTCACTACTCGTTATGGTCTGCATGCGAGTATACCGTCATGTCTTTCGGCCTAACCAATGCTCCACTTTGTTCATGAACCTTATGAATTCGTGATTCATGGAGTATTTGGATAAATTTGTGGTGGTCTTTATTGATGATATTCTTATCTATTCCAAGATCAAGCAGAGCATGCCGAGCATCCGAGAATTGTTTTGGGCAAATTGCGGAACACCACTATACGCCAAGTTCAAAGAAATGCGAGTTCGTTGAAGGAAGTGGCATTCTTGGGCCATGTTCTTTCACCGAGGCGTAGTCAGGACCCCAAAAAGTCGCGATGTTCTATCTTGGGGTCACCAAGTCACCAACGATGTGCGGAGTTTTCTTGGTTTAGCAAAGCTACTACCGCGCTTTATCGAGAACTTCTCCAAAATCGCAGCCGATGACCGAATTGCTCAAGAAGGATAAGAAGTTTGTGTGGTCCTCTGCTTGTGATGAGAGCTTTGAGCTCAAGCAGTGATTGACTTCAACCCCAGCCTTACTCTTCCCGATATCCACAAGAGCTTCGATATTTATTGCGATGCCTCTCGTCCGTGGACTTGATGTGTTCTTATGCAGAAGGCAAGGCAGCTGCCTATGCATCCGTGCGCTTGAGACCTCATGAGCTCAACTATCCCACCCATGATCTAGAGCTTGTCGTGGTTCATGCACTCAAGATTTGGCGGCATTATCCGATCGGAATCACGCTGTGAGGTGTATTCCGATCACAAGAGCTTGAAATACTTGTTCACTCATCCGAGATCCAACCTCGAGCAGAGAGATGGTGGAATTGATCAAAGATTAGGACATGGGTATTCAAGATCATCCCGGCAAGGCCAATGTGGTTGCCGATGCACTTAGCCGAAAGGTGTATTGCAATACTGATGATCCAAGAGCAAAGAACTCGCACTTCTTCTGCACTTCGTCTCAACTTGGGTTTGGTTGAGCATGGTTCCTTGTCGCCTTGGTTGTGCAACCAACCTTGGAGGATCAAGTCAAGGCAAGACAAAGATCGGATGGCGGTGTGAACCAGATCGCGTAATATCAAGGATGGAATAGCCAGTGTTTCTCGGAAGATGAGCACGGTGTTGTATGGTTTGGGCACGGCCAGTGTCCCAAAGGTCCCCGAGTTGCGGATTTGATTCTTCAGAGGCCCATGATTCGCCTTTGTCCATCCATCCCGGGCCACTAAAATGTATCAAGATCTCGCCGAGATTCTCGTGGACTCGCATGAAACGCGAGATTGCCGTGTTCGCCGATGTGACATATGTTGTCGTGTCAAGGCCGAGCATCGCGCCCGCCAGAGTCTTCTTCACCCTTGCCTATACCGTAATGGAAGTGGATTCAGAGGCATGGATTTTATCACCGGTCCGCCCGCACTCTGCGCGGGAAGGATGCATTATGGGTTATCATTGATCGATTGACGGGTGGCCCATTTCCTTCCAAAGCGATCAAAGATTGATGTAAATCACCTAGCGGATCTTTACATATCCCGCATTGTGAGTCTCGCATGGTGTGCCACTTAACGATAGTGTCGATCGTGGTTCTCTTTTCACTTCCCGATTTTGGCACATCGCAGGAGGCCATGGTACCGTCTTACTTTCAAAGACCGCTACCATCCTCGATCGATGGTCGACAGAGCGAGTCAATCAGTGCTTGAAGATATGCTCGTGCTTGTGTTCTTTCCTATGGAAAGAATTGGGAGAAGTGCCTACCGCTTGCGAATTCTCCTACAACAACAGCTTCCAGCTAGTCTCGGTGATGGCACCATTTGAGGCCTTGTATGGACGCCGCCGCAGAACACCGTTGAACCGTCGAACCGTGAAAGACGCTTCTTTGGCCCGATTCCATCAATGAGGCCGAAAGTCAAGTGCGCTTGATTCGTGAGCACTTGCGCCGTAGCTCACCGAGCAGAAGAGCTATGCGGTCGGCGTCGTCGTGAGTGAGTTTCACCAATGACTTTGTGTATCTCAAAGTCTCACCTCTGAAGGGTCATCGCTGCGTTTGCCAAGGGCAAATTGGCTCCTCGGTATGCCGGACCCTACCGCATCATCGATAGAGTGGGAGCGTTGCTTACAAGTTAGACTTGCCGCCTACACTTGAGGGGTGCATGATGTTTTCCATGTATCGCAATTGAAGAAGTGTCTCCGTGTTCCGGCTGAGAAACGCCATTGAAAATATCGATGTGCGGGAAGATCTGTCTTATCGTGAGCGTCCCGCTCAGTATCCTCGATGAAGTCGAACGCGTAACGAGGAACCGTGTGATCAAGTTCTCAAAGTTCAGTGGTCAAACCACTCCGAGGATGAAGCCACTTGGGAGCGGAAGATCGCCTCCGAGCAGATTACCCATCATTCTTCTCCAGTTGATCGTAATCTCGGGCAGATTCCTGTAAGGGGGAGATTTGTAACACCCTAACTTAGGGTTTGTATTTCAAATGTAAATTATGAGGAGAAATAAAACTTTTGATGCCTCATGAAATCATTTGAGAGTTTCTACAATTTTCCCTAGCAATTTCCAATTTTTAGAATTTAATTCTTGTGATTGGAAATTGTTGTCAGCAAATTCATAGCTTTCAAACTTGTGATCATCCTCTGAAATTATTTTTCCTATCATATTGATCATCCTATCTACCTCCCTGAATTATCTCACAATTTTTAGATTTTATTTGCTATTTCAAATGGCCAAGTCAACCTAGTTTGAAATCTGGTCAAACTTCTCTTCAGCAGCTTGTGAATTTTTTTTGGGAGAAATCTAGTGCATGAAAACTCCTGGAAAAATTTCACAAGGTTGTTCTATGTTCCAGTAAGTTCCCATAAAAATTTCAGAATTTTTGGAGCTCGGGAACTACATCTAAAAATTCTCAAACTCTCTCGCTTTTTAAAACTCAAAATCGAATCATCGCTTGTCGCTCGAACCCAAGCCCGACTCAAACTGCATCGCACCACTTGACTCGGCCGCACCGCCTAGCTGCACATGCACATGAGCCCGATGGTATCGTCACCGTCCGATGAAGATCGAACGGTCCTCATTGCTTGCCTCGTCGACTGTCCAATGCATACACCAATCTCAACCGTCCATTTCGATCCGACGGCCGGCGACATCGACGAGTCAAACCACCGGTTCGCACCGCTCGATCGGCCGGCGAGTGGACCCTACACCGCCGAACCGCCTCGCCTTCTCCGCACCTCACCGGAGCTCGGGCGCGCATGCATGCTCGCCACGCACTCGCCGCCGCCACCTTTTTGTCCTCGTGTCACCCAGAAGCATCGTCGGTCTCATCTACCCACCGAGCCCATCCACTATCCTTCGCCCATTCTCGTGCCTTCTCCGCCCAAATTTTCTTTTCGGTCGAGAAGATCTCGAGCGTAGCGCCGCCGCTTCGAGCCGCCTTGAGCCGCCGATCGCACCGTCGTGTTCCTCTTGCCTCGCCGCCTCCATTTTGCCCATTCCGGTCCTTGGCGCCCAAAGGATCACCGGGGCGGTATCGCTGCCTCCGCCTCCGCGATCTCGGTCCCGTGAGCTCGCTTATGATCCGGTGAGTTCCTAGCCGCCACCTAGTCCCTTAGGATCACATTGATGCACCGAGTCTAACGGTGACTTCATTTTCATCTTTGGTGCATCGCTGCGGCGTGCGACCAATTCTTCTCCAAGCTCGGTTTTTCGCCGCGGAAATTCCGGCCACCTCGCCTTCTTCGCCGGGCGTTATCGTGTGCTTCTTGCTCCCGGTATTGAGGCGGCTTAAGCACACCTTCCGAGTCTTCTAGAAGTCCGTACGCCTTCTCCGCGCGAACCGTGTCTTCTTCTCCGCTCCGCTCGCCGCCACCGCCGCATCCCCGTGAGTCCGCTGGCCACCGCCATCGTGTTCGCAAGATCTTCGCGAACTCGTAGGTATCACTCACTCGCCGTAAACTCTTTGGTTTGCTTGATCACCAGGCGGCCGCCCGCCGTCCCGTCGCGTCTTGGTGAGCCGCCGTGTTTAGTTATCGCTAAACTTGGTTCGTTAGGTCACCGACTTGTGGGCCCTCTCTAAATCGCGTTTGGAAATCCTTTAATCCAGCCCGTTATGTTTTCTCTTAGTCAACGCCATGTGGGTCCGTGCCGCCGCTAGGGTTGTGTAGCTCGTTATGCGTTTTCACCGTTGGGAAGCGTATTTCTGTGAGAATATGTTAGGTTTGCACTTTGGTAAGCGGAGACGATATTAGAATACGCCGACGCCACCTTCGGCGCAACTGCTTCGTCAAGACTTTTCGCCGGGCCGCCGCGTCGATGGCGGGCTAGTGCTGTGGGTGCGAAATGGAATTAGTGCATTATAGATTTTGTAATGATTTAGTATTTCGTTTATGTTTTCTGTTGAGTCATAATTCAATTGAACTTGTAAAATGCATAACTAATTCAATTTTATCTAAATCGCATGAATCCAAAGTTCGTTAATTTTCATTTCAAATGTATTATTTACTAAAATTAGTTTCAACCATGTCTCAGAGCAAAAATCATTAATTAATAAAATGATGTCTTATGTATCTTCTAAATTAGAAAATGTATATCTCTTTCAATATTTGTCCAAATCCAAGGAAACCAATTTTGTAATTTGTCATTTCTAATGTACTAATTATTAGGATAGGTTTTATACACTGTTTCTATTCATGAAAATTTGTTAGCAATTAACTAGTGTTTTGATGTGTTTTTAGCTTAGAAATTCATAGAAAATTCTTAATAACTTAAAATGAATGGTTCTCTGTTTCAAACTTTGTTATATCATGCTTAGGTCGTGAAAAGTTTAGTGTGTTTTGTTATTGTTGTATGTTTGAGTTTGGTCGGTGTTTCGTTCTTATTCGCTGTTTTGTTCAATCGTTAGGATTCGATATTTGCGGCAACCCTGAGAACGACCCTCCGCAACAAATTGAGCAACAAAGCCACCGTGCAAGCGCTTTGATCATGATAATCCCAAAGATTTTAAAGTCTAATATTTTGTTTCACTGTATGTATGCATTGCTTAATTTGTGTTAAAATTGATTAGTTAAATCCGTAGTCGCATATCCTCGTAGACAAAATATTGGTCTCTACTACCTGAGCCTAGGTTATTTGCTGTGATTAGAGGTCGCTGGATGGTCTCTTGTCACTTAGTAGATCCGGTCAAATTGCTTAGACATGATTAGTATCGGTAGGAATGGGCGGTTATCGACTTAGTCAGAACCTTGATCACACAAAATTTACTACAACTTTATGTTTCAAATTTTTGCTATGTTTAATTGCAAAATTAAAAATGAAAACAAAAATGATTTAGACTTGGGCACAATGGTAAGACGGTGTGATCTGTTGGGTGTGACGAAAGGTGCCCAGTCCGCTTAAGGACCGAGTTACTTGCGCCATCAGATTGAGCATTTTGCGTGCTAACCACACTAGAGTTTATGGGACCTCTCTTGACCTAGTACTTTGGCGTGTATTGGCTCCGGGTCGCAGGAGGTCGCAGGAGGGATGGAGGTGGGAGCATGGTAGTTGTCCAAAAGCTTTATCCCGAGTGGGTAGTTGTCTTTCGGCTTTACCATGTAAGCGTATGGATTTCTATCCATACGAGCTGCTCGTAGTTAATACACAACATTGGAAAAAGTCTCGAGGACTTAGCCGTACAAAGATACCTTCTAAGTGTGTTTTGGCTTAAAGGCGGTCTCAAGTGTGGGTACATTGGTACACCCCGCAGGTTAAAACTATTCGAATAGCCTCGCCCTAGGTTATGGACACGCCTGATACGCCCGTAAGAACTAGACTACAACATTTAAATTAAAATTTGATGGGTGGTACGAATCGGATTCGTGCTATTGTTGTGGTGACTATTGGGATAGTCACTTCTAGGTTGTTTATCTTTCACTTTTCTTATTAATATCCGCATCGTTATTTCAATCTTAAAAATAAATTGCAAACTTGCCTTTAAACCGTATACCTTATTGCAAATGAAAATTGGCTTTATGCAAATGAAACATATGGCCTCCACCAAATAAGCCCGCATGTAGCTTATGAACAGTCCGCTAGTTCACACGTCGCTCTTGTGTACAAAGACAATCTTTGTACTCGGTGCTTTGCTTAATGTTTTGTTGCAGAGGAAGAAGGTGAGCCCCAAGGGCCTCACTTCGTGAGTCAGGTTGCCGCTTTCGTGGACAACTAGACTTGGCGGTCCTGGCCGATGCCTTGTGGGTTGGAGGCACGCGATTGGCTTTGTTTATAGCCATCTTATGGCACTTTTGCTTCATTGCGTTTTGTTTATTTGTGTATCTTGGCCTGCCGGCCTTTGTCTGTAATAACTCTACTATTTGTTTATCTTCCGCTTGGTAGTGGGGTGTTTGGACTCTATGTTTGGAATGGAGTTGATGTCTAATTTTGTAACGAGGTGTGTATACCGCTCGAAGTATACATATTCGAGGATCGCTTTATTTGATTTGTGATGCTAGGGCGAGAAGGTTGGTTAAGCATTACAAGCCAAATAAATTGGGGTCCTCACACAGGGATTCATGCTATGATGTGGTGGCTTTGGGGAAAGTCACTTCTAGGTGGATACTTGTTACTTATGTTTACTCATTGTTATTTAAATGCTTAAAACAGATTTTACAAACTGCTGTTCAACTTATTACAATATTGCAAATGAAACTTGCGTTATGCGTCCAAAGAACCATATAACCACATTCCTTTGAATACAACTTTCATATAGCTATGTATAGGCTTGCTACTCGTAAGTCTTGCGAGTACATTTTTGTACTCACCTGCATTGCTTGTATTGTGCAGAGGATGATAGTGAGTCCGATGGACCTCACTTTTGTGAGTTGTGCTGTGTGGCAGTTCTTGGCGATTAGCTTGGCGGCCCGGTCGGTTGCCCTGTGGAGTTATGTGGCTAACCGGTCGTCTTTTGGTTTAAGCCATCTTATGGCAACTTTTGCTTCCGCTGTTACTTATTTGGTACTTATGTCATTTGGCCGGTCGGCTGTGTTGTAATAACTTATATTATGTATGTCTTTTGGTAGACTTGTTATATTCTGTTGTATGGAAATGATGCATGCTTGGAATTGATGTATGTGTGCTGCTTGTTCTGGGAGGCACATGTCCATCGAGACGCGGATTATTCTATTTGTGATACTAGAACCAGTGGAAGGTTAAGTATTACAAGTTTAATAAACCGGGGTCTCACACCACGGTTATGGACAACCGCTTGAGTTCGGGAGTTACTATTGTTGGACTTAGAATTAAAATTGTGGGTATAACTTGGGATTTATCATGAATGGGATGTTCATGCTTGTTGTTGTATCAAAGTGGGTAGCCACTTTGCTATTTGTATGATTTATTTGTCATTCAATTCATTACTTATTCACATGTTTTACTTCTACTTCAAATCTGATTTTGAAATGGCACTTGAAAAACTAGTATGTGTAGGTTGTACCTTATTGCGTCTCTTTTGCAAAACTAAGCCAATATGAGTCATCCTTTGGAACAGCCTTATGCATGACTAATTTTTATTTGTGTAAGACTTGCGAGTGCTCTTTGGTACTCAGCCAGTTTGTCTACCGGCTTACAGGTGAGGAAGATATCGAGCCCGATAAGCTTGTCAGTGTCGATTTAGGCGACACTAATGAGTAGTGTGCTATCATTTAACTCTCAGTCGGTTGCCGATGGGTTATGGGGCATACCACTGCTGGTCTTTTGGTTTATTTACTTGTTTCCGCTGCTACTTAGTACTCTTATATGAATTTGGTCGGCCGGCCGTTGTAACCGTTGTAGACTTAAACTATATTGTTGTCTTTTGAACTATTGATGTATGTTTGTTGTATGGATATGATCAACGTTGTATGAGAGTATGAGTATATTGGTCGCTGATCTTGGGAGCCAATATAAGTCATGCTCGCTGTTCATGGCTTCCCATTTAACTCACTAAGTGTAGTGCTTGGCTTATTGGAGAACCGACAATCATGTAGTGCTCGCAGAGGAGCAGCGCGCATGATCATCGAGGCTCTAGTCTTCAGTTAAGCCTCTCACTTAGATTGAGTTAAGTTGGAATCTGTTTACTGGAGGTCCAGAGTTATGTCCTTAAGACCATGCTTAGTCTCGGTCTTACGGAGATAACCCAGGGTCCCCACAGTAACCACTCCTGGCTAGGTAAACATTAAGGAATGCTCCTATAGAGACTCTCTCTCTCTCTCTCTCTCTCTCTCTGTGTGTGTGTTAGAGTTATTTGCTTTAATCTGAAGTATTTCATGTTGGGATTGAATCACTCAATCTCTATTGTACTTCATTCCTTGTAACATCCCCAATTTGGCTTGTGTTTCAAATGTAATAAAATGAGGGTAAATTAAAACTTTTTCTTTCATCCTTTCACTCTTGAACTTTTCTGAAATTCTTGTAAAGGAATTTTGGGAAATTCAAAATCAAAACCTCATTTAGCTCAAGTCAAAGCCTTCTGGTGGAATCTTGTGTCAAACCCTTGGCAATAAATTTTCCTGGTTCTAGGGTTGCTTGGTAACACCTCTGAATTATTTCATAATTTTGGAAATTATTTGAAATACTTTAGAGGCAAGTCAAACCTTGGTCAAACCTCCGATTTAACCTTCGAAATTTTTGGGAAAATTCCATTGCACAAAAATCCTGGAAATTTTATGGAAGGTTAACCCTAAGACCAGAAGCTCCAGTTCAAATTTTATAAAATTTGGAGTTAAATTGATACCTCAAATAAATCCCCAAGTTTCAGCTCTAAAAATCAAACCCTATCCGGTCAAGCATCGCTCATGCGACTGCCGATTAGAGTCCGACTCACCGACTTGTCTCGATCGAGTCCACTAGCGCCCGACTCGGGCCGGGTCCGCGATGTGGCTCGCCTGCAGCGCTTGATCTCCATGGTGGCCTTGGTTTCGCCATCGAGGCGCCGACGCGTTCGCGTTTGACCGTCGGATCCAGATCTTGCGGCCGTGGTCGCGTCCTTCCTCTCTCGCCCTCCTCGCCTCCTTCTCTCGCTCTCGCGCGCGCCGAGCGCCGCGCCGCCGGAGTCGCGCGGTGGGGCCTCCAACGACTATTGCCGCCGCACATTAAATGCTCGCCGTGCGGCCGTGTCCGGTCACCTCTCCCGACCTCTCACCCACTCCTCGTTGCTCGAGCACCCGAGGTCGCCGCCCGTGGGGAGAGCCGTTGAGGTCCCCGTGCTTCCTCTCGCTACTTATGCACCCGGCCCCTTTCTTTGCCCTCCTTTCACCTTTCCGCAACCCCGCTTGGCACCTTCTCTTCTTGCTTGAGCTCAATTCACCAAGACACCGAACCGCCATTGTTGGCCGCAACCGAGCCGTGGGCATCCTAGTTCCAGTGGCTCCTTGCTCCATTTCTTGCTCCGATCGTTCCTTTAACCCTCTGGAACCTTAACCTCATTCAATTTTGGTTGTCTCTCAGTGTCGGGTGATATTGGAGTTCCCCTTTCGCCGAACTTCACCCCTTCTTCCCCATCTCTGTAAGCACCTCCTCCTTCCAATTCCTTGCTCCGGAGTATCCTTGGGCTATGAGAAAGCCATGTTGATGTCGCGTTGTGCTGCTTTCGCCAGTCCGGTCCCTCCGCGTAACCCCAGAGCCGCCGCCGTCTTCCGCCGCCGCCCACCTCCGACCTCCTCAACCTCCGCAACATCCCTGAGTCCTCTAAGCCCTCCAAAGAGCTAGCACACGAGTAGCGAGCATGATCTTAGCCGATCGCATGCTCCATTTTTACCGTAGAACCTTCTCCGCCCGCCGTGTCGCGCCGCCGCGGTGAGCCATCTCCGGCGAGGTTGCGAGCGCGCCGTGGGCGTGAGGCTATTGCGCCCTGCTGCTTCTTTGCTCGCCTCGGCCTCCTCGCCGGCCACGCCAGCGAGCCGGCGGCGAGGAATGCCCGTTGTCGGACGAGACTCACCGAGGGCGACGTGGCTCACCCCAGCCGCCGGATCTAGCGATCGACGGCAGAAACCTCCACGCCGCCCTCGCCTCGCGCGCCGCCGGCGTGAGTTGGCCGATTCAACCGAGCCGTTGGATCTCCATCGAACGGCTCACATCCGTATGCATTCGACCTCTCCGCTGCCCTCGATTCTCACCGTGGATCCCGAGATCAGCGGTCCATGTTTGGCCACGTCGCTTAGATAGTGGATTGCCTGATTCGTGCAAGTCCCGCATCAGAAAACATTAGGGTCTTCTCATTTTCATATCTTTGTCATCTTAGCTCCAAATTATATGATTCCAATTTTGTTAGCTTCCTTATACCTTTAACTTAAATATAAAAATAATTGTAGACCATGATCAAACCTGGAAAACCATTTTCAAAAATAGTAAACAAGTGAACTTAATACTGTTTTTCGTAACTTTAGCAAACTTGTAAAATGCATAACTTTTAATCTACAGGTCCTTTTGTATGAATCCAATTGGATTAGCTTCCACTGCTAGTGTATTTTCTAGGAAAATTGGTTTCACAAATTTTACCATTTTTAAAAATCATAGGGACCATATTTTAGTTTAATACCTAAACAATTTAAATAAATCATAACTCTTTCAATATAACTCCAAATGACCTGAAATTTTATATGGCTTATCCTATACCAGTAGGTAGCTACCATAAAATTTTCAGCTTCAAAATCTTTTAGAAAATATTTTTGCTACAGTGCTATTTAAATGTAGCATTTTGGCGAAAATAGGTTTTTAGAGAATATCTTTTGCACCACAAATCCAAATTAGGTTTTTCCAGTTCCTATGTCTAGGTATACTCGTATTCTACCTTGTGTATAAATTTCACGCATTTGGAAAATTTTTGCTTGCTCTTTGTTTAAGTGTTGCTCGCCTTATTGGTTGTTTTCGCTCTTTCGCTTAGGATTCGACATTTGCGGTAACCCCGAGAACGATCCTCCGCAACAAATTGACCAACAGCAAGAAGGCAAGCAGTTTGATCATTTCCCATTCAATCCCATTACTTTTAAAGTCTAATACTTTGTTTAAACTTTATGTATGCATTGCTATTTGGGTGTTAAATTGATTAGTTAATCCCTAGTTGCATAATCTGTAGGTAAATCAATATCCTCTACTACCTAAGCCTAGGTTATTTGCTGTGATTAGAGTTCGTTGGATGAGCTCTTGTCACTTAGTAGATTTCGAATAAATATTGCTTAGCCATGCCTAGTATCGGTAGTATTGGGCGATCATCGACTTAGTCGGTGATCTTGATCACACAAATACTTATATTATTCCATTATGTCCAACCCTTGTGTTTTATCAATTTGCAAATCAAAACGAAAACAAAAATTATATCTTGGCTTGGGCACAATGGTATGTTGGTGTGATCTGTTGGGTGTGATTGAATGGTGCCTAAGTCCCTAAGGACCGAGTTACTTGTGCCATTGATCCAAGCAATTATTGCGCATAACCACACGAGGGGATATGGAACCTCTCTTGACTAAGTACTTTGGGAGGTGTTAATTATGAGCTGGTCGGTGGGTGTGTTCCCGTGTGTGTGTTGTGGTGTTGGAGGAGCATTGGCGACCGGTTAGGTCGTCGAATGTGTCTTTCTCCCGTGGGTTGCGGCTCTTAATTAGCATCGCCCATTGGAAAGCGCCTTGTTAGACTTAGCCATGCCTACATACCAAAGGAAGTGTGCTAACCGTGGTGGTGGAAAGGCGGTCTATCGTGTGGGTACATTGGTACACCCTGCAGGGTTAAAACTATTCGAATAGCCTCGCCCCAGGTTATGGACACGCTTGGTTATTTCCCACAAGAACTAGACTACAACCTTTTAAAACTTAAACTTGATATGGGTGGTATGAAGGGTACTTCATACTATTGTTGTGGTGACTATGGGTTAGTCACTTCTAGGTTGGTGTTGTTCTCTATATATTGTTATAACTGTCTCTCTATTATTTGAACAATAAAAGTTAATTGCAAACTTGCTTTGAATCTACTACCTTATTGCAAATGAAAACTTGCTTTATGTCAAAATAAGTCCAGAGCCTCATCCACTTAAATAAAGCTTGCATGTAGTTAATTATAGTTCGTTATCTCACACGTCAGTCTTAAGAGTACAAAAACAAGTTTTGTACTCATCTGCTTTGCTTAATATTAATTGTTGCAGAGGAAGAAGGTGAGCCCCAAGGGCCTCACTTTTGTGAGTTGTGTTGCGGCGCTATCTGGGACGACTAGCTTGGCGGTCCGGTTGGTTGCCTTGTGGGTGAAAGGCACACCGATTGGCTTTTGTTATTGCCATCTTATGGTCATTTTGCTTCACTGTATTTGCTTATTTGTATGACTTTTGGCCGGTCGGCCTCTCTTTTGTATTAACTCTTTATATGTTAAGTATGTCGTTCAGTTTGTGTTTTAGCTTCGGCTCTATGTGTATGAATGGAATTGATGCATGATTTTGTAACGAGGTGTGTATACTGCATTTCTGGGAAGTATACATATCTCGAGGCTTGGTTTATTTGATTTGTACTGTTAGGACCAAGTGGATGGTTAAACAGTACAAGCCAAATAAACCGGGTCCTCAAAGTTGGTATCGAGCCATTCCGACCGTAGTAACCCAAGCTTGGTCGCCCTTAGGATATTTTGAAAACCTTAATTTCAAAGAGTCAAATAATTTATGAAAGCTTAAGTAAACTCTCGGATTTTATTCCTTACCTATCTTAGCTTTCTTCTCATCTTGCTCTAAGTTGAGTTTTAAAACTTGTTTTCCTCTTACCTTCCTCTAAAAGATAGTGTTGTCGTTTAAATTGGGTTTGGGAACCAATGAGTTTGGCAAATTGAAGTGTTAGCTACCTCTACAAGGTTTTGAAGCTCCGGTTGAAGATTTCAATTAGGAGGCTTGGATGCAAAATCTGACAGCGATCGCTCAATTTCCTGACAGCAAGCTCAAAGGTTCTAAATAGGGTAGATAATGAGAGGTTAATCAACTAAAACTTGTGGGAATGAAAGGGTAAGATGTGATATTAGTTAGCTAAGTACCTAGCGTTTATTTCGCTGGTTTAACCTTGCTCTTAAGTAGTGTTAGATTTGTGGTAAGGTGCTGAAATTCTTATCTTCTCACACCATTACTCGCTCATTCAATACGGTGGATGGCATTGAGAAGTTGAGATTTGGTTTGATGTTTCTCATGGTCTTGGAGCCTTTTGGAAGCATTTAAAGTTTGTTTACTTGCTGCTTTTGGCTTTCGGTTAGGTGATATCTTATTCCCTAATCGTTAGCTTTCGCTTTCATCGATTTATAGTCTTAGTGTTTTGGTTGCTAACCTAATTTCCTTGAATCAGATGGTCGGAGGTACTCGTAGTGGCCTATGCATCAAGGCAATTGAGACCTCATGAACTCAACTACCCTACCCATGACTTGAGTTGGCCGTGATCCATGCACTTAAGATTTGGCGACATTACCTAATCGGTAATCGTTGTGAAGTGTATTCGGATCACAAAGCTTAAAGTATTTGTTCACCCAACCGATCCGAACCTCGTGCAAAGGAGATGGTTGGAGTTGATCAAGGACTATGACATGGGTATTCACTACCATCCGGCAAGGCTAATGTCGCTGCAGATGCGCTTAGTCGCAGCGCATTGCAATGCATTGTTGCTTCAAGAGCATCACCCCTTCCGAGGAGTTCCAGCTGTCTCAACTTGGGTTTGGTTGAGCATGGTTCCTCGCGCCTTGGTTGTACAACCAACCTTGGTGGATCGAATCACGCCCGCCAAATCGGATGTTGGAGTGAACCACATCGTGAAAATGTCGAATGGAACAACCAAGTGCTTCTCTCAGATGAGCTTGGTATTGTGAGGTTCGCAACGCCGTGGTTCCAAAGGACAAGGAGTTGCGGGATTTGATCCTCCGCGAAGCCCACGATTCTCCTCGTCCATTCATCCGGGCCACAAAGATGTATCATGATCTCCGCCAGAGATTTTGGTGGACCGGATGAAGAGGGAAGTCGCAAGGTTCGTTGTCGAATGCGACGTGTGTCGTCGTGTCAAGGCCGAGCATCGCCCACCGATTGCTTCACCCTTGCCCATTCCGAGTGGAAGTGGATTCGGTCGGGATGGATTTTATCACCGCCTACCAGTCACCGAGGCAATGATGCCATTTGGGTCATCATTGACCGCTGACAAAAGTGGCACACTTTCTTCCACCAAGACCAAGATTCGCACTCGGCCACCTTGCGGAGCTCTATATCGCCAGATCGTGAGCTTGCATGGTGCCAAGACGATCATTTCGATCGTGGTTCCATCTTCACTTCCTAGCTCGCATAGCTTGCAAGAAGCTATGGAACTCGTTTTTTTCAAAGACAAAGATATCACCCCAAACAGATGGTCGATCGAGAGGGTCAACCAAGTTTTGGAGGACATGTCGCGAGCTTGTGTCCTTTCCTATGGGAAGCATTGGGAGAAGTGCTTGTCATTCGCGAGTTTTCTTATAACAACAGCTTCAAGCCGCCTCGGATGGCACCATTTGAGGCCTTATACGGGAGGAAGTGTAGAACCCGTTGAATTGGTCTCAAACCGCGAAGACCTTTCTTTGGCCCGACTCGATTAATGAGGCCGAGGGTAAAGTCCACTCATTCGTGATCGCTACGCACGCCTCAATCCAGCAAAAGAGCTATGCGGATCGTCGCCGCCGTGAGTTGAGCTTTGAGCCCAATGACTTCGTTTATCTCAAGGTTTCTCCTCCGAAAGGTCACCGCGCTTTGGTGTCAAAGGCAAGTTAGCTCCTCGATATGTCGGTCCATACCGTATCATCGAGAAGAAGGAGCCGTTGCCTACAAGTTGAGTTGCTCGCTGCACTTGCGGGGTACATGATGTGTTCCATGTGTCCCACCAAGAAGTGCCTCCGTTCCAACCGAGGAAGCTCCGTTGAAACTCTTGATGTTCGTGAGGATTTGACCTATCGCGAGCACTCGCTCGCATCCTCGAAGAGGTCGGGCGAAGAACAAGGAACAAGACCATCAAGTTCCTTAAAGTTCGCTGGTCAAACCATCCCGAGGATGAAGCTACATGGGAACGAGAAGATCGTCTCCGTGCAGACTACCCCTCTTTCTTTCCCGAGTGAACCAAATCTCGGGACGAGATTTTTGTAAGGGGGGAGGTTCCTTTAATAGGAAATACTCAGCTTAAATAAACCTCCCGCACATCAGGTCTCATACGACCAGTATTCCACGCACCCCCTAACTCCTCCAAGGCCTATTCCCGTGCCACAACAACCTGGGACCACTTTAGGACCTCCTCGAGATCACTCTTGGACCTCCTCTAGGACCTCTTTAAGACCACTCTAAGACCTCCTCGGAATCACTCTAGGACCTCCAGGACCTCTTCAGGACCTCCTCCAGGACCTCTTCAAGACCACTCTAGGACCTCCAAGGAACCACTCCAGGACCTCTTCAAGAAGACTCTAGGACCTCCTCGGAACCACTCTAAGACCTCTTCGAGACCTCCCCAGATTTCCTTTTTCGACCAAGTGTGGTCGTAAGCCTTTCTACGACCATCACCTGGTCGTAAGTCCTTCTACGACCAGTCCCTAGTCGATGAGGCTTACAGACGTGTAAGCCTTGTCGATCAGAGAGTCTTTCATGCCATATTGAAGGATATGGCCTGGTCATTCTGTCGAGTTGTCGTTAGATATCTTTGCACTCGTTTGAAGTGTTTCATATGTTTGCATGTATTTGGACTTATTGAATTTCATCTGGTTGTTTTTAGTCGCTCTTGGGTTTGATCGTAGTCTGCATAGGTAGACTCTCACACTGTGATGGGACCACAATCTCAAGAAGATCAAGAGGGTCAAGCTATTGAACAGGATGATTGTCAGCATGTTGAGCAGGATTATTACCAGGATACCGAGAATGGCGAATATCAGAGTATAGAGCTTTATTAGAACGTCGAGCAAGGCGAGTCAACACTTTGATCATATTGTACCTACTCTTTGCAAATTATGTTGCTTTAAATTATGAAATTGCATTGTTATGATTTATGCAACTATATTTGGTCTAGTTGTAGCTAATGCCTTAATAATAATTGTTTATAAACTTCTAATCCTTGAACTTAGACACTATCCTTTGTCACCCTAGGCTTAATGGATTCCATACTAGTTAATAAGTATGTATCGAAGTGTCATGCTTAGCCTTGTTTAAATACATTGTCACCCGGGCATTAGATTGCCCGACAACACTCTTTCAACATGAAAATTGGATTTGGGCGGTTGAGGCTAGGAGCTTGGCTGGTATGTTGGACTAAATGATTATTTTCAAAACAAACGAAAATATGAAAAACAGATTTCAACTTGGGCAGATGGAAAGAGTGCCTAGTGCCGGGGCCACAAGAGGATGTTGGTATGTGGATGTACCGCCCAAGTCAATTAAGGACCGAATCTGGTGATGACCTCTCATGTAAAAACAATGGGACCACAAGTCTATAATGGGTACGACCTGGCTAACTAATTTGCTCTCCTCGGCGTGGCTTCACCATCGGAGGAATGTGGCATGGGTAAAGGGGAAAGAAGCCACTGAGAAACCACACAGCGCAAGAGGGGGCCACCTAGAAGAGCTTGGCTCTGGGTGGTGGAAACTTTAGCGGGTGAAGTTGCGTTGAGGTTGAGCATTGTAAAGGCCTTGTGATAATCTTCCTTTGATTCACATGTCCAAGGAAACGTGTGTACATATCAAGATGATTATCTCTTGTGGGTAAAGCGTGTGAACTCTGCAGAGTAAGAAAACTATCTAGATAGCCGTGTTCATGGTCAAGAGCGGTGCTGAGAACTTGCTGGATATAGCTTTCCTTTTTCTAAAAACCGATTTGTGGGTGGAATGGAAAGATGGGGTGGGACCCCTGGGATTTGAAAAGGCCTGGTCTGGAGCCAGTGGTAATTACGGGATAGCCTGAGCATTACGTGGATGGAGCCACTCGATGGTATAGGAGGTTGGACCTCTACTAGTACATTTCAACAAGAACTCAGTTTATAAAACATATTGTTTAAAGTGCTGAGTCTCGGGATGTTTACTACTTAATCTAATTCAATCATGGCTTGGGCAAATAAAAGACCCCTGAAACCTCCTTGACCAGCCTTGCATCTATGATAATTGCATTGTGTGTTGGCTCACGAGTACGGTTGTGTACTCATGCTCGCTATATACATTCTTTTAGTCAGTAAGCACCAAAGAAGACTGCGGGAACGACTACGAGTTCTGTTCTCGATGAGGACTATTCACCACAAGTACTAATTATGTCGAGGACTATTCATCCTGAGGACTGTTCACACCGAGTACTGTTCACCACGAGGATTGTTCGCATTGAGTACTACTCGAACCGCCCCTTCAGCGCAACATGGTGGCGTTTGGTCGTAGATATCGACCAGCGTTCCCTACACTGTTCGACTGCATCCTCCAACCAAGACCATGTCGTAGGACTGCCTGGGGACTGATTACAGGTGTTGATCAAGACTAAAGACCAAGAAAGCCAAGAACTAGGTCGTGAGCCCACAATCGATTGTCGGTGGGCATATCGTGGGGGTTCCACGTGTTATGCCTTGAATCTTCTTCCGCCGCTTTTTTCGAAAGTGTTTGGCCTGACCGGCCCTTCTGCAAGTCAAAAGCCATAAGGTATATTTATGTTTTATTTAGTATTATACAATAGTTTACATTTTCGTGATATGTGTTTGAACCAATGATGTAACTGTGTGTGCTATTTGCTAATCAGGGAAAAGCACAACATACACAGAGGATTCCAAGTTCCAAATTTGGGGTCCGACAGACTTGGTATCAGAGCATATCGACTCTAGGTTGTGACCTTAGTTAGCATGGATGTTAGTTTCATTAGTGGAAGTTTTCAGAAACTATCTTCACCTACAAAAGCTTTGTGAAAAACATAAGTAATATTGCTCATTCTCATCTCTCCTAAAGGTTTCTCTCTTACCTATGTTGGATCTGCATTTGATTTCAAAAGAGGATTGGTTATCTCTCCCCTTACCTAAGCTTCAAAAGTTTAAGTCAGGAACGCGATGGCTTGTTAAGATAGGGCAATGTCATTTTTAGTAACCCTTGTGCGCGAAACTACATACTCCTTTGTGTGTGTTCCCACGAGTAGATGATGTACCGTCGTAATATTTCATTTGGAACCTGCGCACTGCCTGTTTTACCCATGGGCGTCGTATTTCGCAATCACGGGAAAATTTTGTTTTAAACAATTTTTGTGTGATTATTTGAGCCTCCCCGACTTTTTGTATCTTAAAATCCTATGTTTTAAAGGGAAAATGGGGTTTAGTAACATTATTCTCACAGTATTCCCCTTATCTCAGGCTAATTCCTTCATTCCTTGCTGAAAGCACCAACAGACAGCAAGACCAACCTGACATGAGCACCGACGAATTGAGGGACGACAACAGAAATTGTTTCATCTCCAGTGCTAGAATCTTGGAAAATCTGCTTTAGTGATGACCATCAAAAAGAAATTTGAGGGACGACAACTAAAGGTTGGTAGGCCACTTGGCTGGCGCAACAGCCACTTCAATGGCAAAACATTCAGTTGCTCTAGCATGTATAATGACATAAAAACCAAGCAATGTACTAGATGGTCTGGGCTTAAGCATATAGTCAGGGATGTATACTAATTGACAGGAATGTGGCCAAGGTAGTAGCATCCATATCATCTCAATAGCACACCACTTCAAGAGAAGGATATGAAAACCAATCTGTTTTATTCCTGGGTCCCATTGCCTTAAAATAATGTTTGTCCTCTTTAGCTTCCTAGCCTTGAAACACAACCAGTCAGCTGAAGCACTCATTGCATCCTTTTAAGCCAAAAATGTGCGACACTATTGATAGTAAGAAGAGACATAGGCATTCGGCCATCAGTACCAAACATTATGTTCTCAGTAAAGATGTTGATATCTCCATGAAACCGCCTAGCACCTTGATGTTGAAGAGGGGCCAGCCAAAGAGGTGGCATGGGCATTACCATGTCTTCCTTGTCAGAATGCAGAGACAGCACTGGATCAACATTTAGTGAACTATTCCCAGGTACTGATCCAAAGTCTAATAGGGTTCTTGAGGAATGTGGTGACCCTTGAATTTTGTTTAGAATTTCCTCATTGTATCTAACTATGTTTGCCTTAGTCAGATACACGGCATCTTGAATATGTTGCAAAGCATCTTTCAAGTGATCACCTTGGATGAGAATATCTTCAACAATATCATAAGGGATCTGACTTCTCCTTGTATGAATCGATAACATCTTAGCAAGAACTCTTATATTGGAAAGGGGCCCTCGAATCTGTTCTACTAACCCACTCATTCTGACATTGTTTTGCCATGAAGTTTGTTGAAGCAAATATGCTTTCTGATCCATGACATAAGCCATAGCCAAATTTTGAGAAATCATAAGAACGCTGTTCTTCCATTCAAGAATAAACTAAGAATAATTATTCGCCTTATCTCCGTAAGTTCGAAAATCCTGTGCTTTCCTTTAGTATATGGAGTTATGCCGATGATCTGCTTCATGAATGGGCTAGATGGTGACCGAATATCACTAGCACGAGTGTCCATGGTACGCCCAACATCTAGTTCGAAGCTCGCAACAAGGAAGCCAACTACAAAGGGATGTTTAACCATTGGAAGAACTAAAGCTCCAAATTCGGTAATGACTTCCATCTGGCGTTTTACTAGAAAAGCTTCAGCTGGTCGTAGTCTAGCAGATATAGAGAAATCACCAACTAGCATCACAGTCTCCCTTTTAGGAACATTAATGTCAGGATGTAAAGCAACTTGACGTAGTTCCAGCTGATCCATAATATAACTGCCAACATGCCTCACATACACAGAGAGGATGGTGTCGCGGGAGACGACCACCCGAAACATCTCGAGCTGCTCCACGCAGAGTGTTATGAAAATACCAAATCCCTCAGTTTTGGCAGGCATTTCATTGAACATGTCAAAAGCAACATGAGAGTCGGAGTTGAGGAGGTAGCACTCTTTGGGGTCTATCAGAGCCTTTGCCAATAACACCAGCACTTCCTTGCAACTAATCCATTTCCATTGCTCGGGATCAATTATCACCACCGAAAAGGGCTTCGCAATTCATAAGGATATCCCGTTGTTCTTCACTAGCCTTCTAATTAAGTCACGCACTTGATCACCCATTAAACAAGCAAACTCGAACACACCGATCCCATGGAATTGATGACATAGAAAATAGCAAGAGATCCATCCCGATCACTTGTAGACAATAGCTTATTCGGGACCTAGCAATTTTGCTCCTAGGCTAAACCCGCCAAGCCTCCATGCTGTCAAATTCATGAACACCAGACGAACATCTGCCATGCCAACATTTCCGTGCTAAAGGAACTTGACTCCATGGCACCACTTCCTCGAACACCTTGCATGCACCAAAGTTGCTCGCATTGATTTGCGTGAATGAAGTGGTGGCCATGGCCACAGAGGTGGTCAAGGGCATTGGCGGCAGCAACAGGGTCGGCGCGTGCCTTTCGCTTCTCGGCATCGTGGCTGAGACGTGACGTCGAACACTTGCCGGGCATCACTGGGGTGCTATTGGTGGGGAGCGGTTGCACGTACTGGAGGTCCAACCAACAGCAGTTGTCATAGATGCAGCGGCCATGACAGGCATCTCGAGCTCGCACTGCATCGTGACTAGACCGGAACAGGATGAGCGCCTCCGTACGAACTGCCACCTCGAGATCGCACACCTTCTCAGCACCATATGCATCAAAGACTTGGTGAAGCACCTCCTCGGTCACCGGGTAGAACACTTGACTCACCGTGACCCAAAGAACCCTTCCTGTGTTCGCCTCTTGGTGGCCTGACATTCCATCGAACACCTTTTGGGCACCATTGGTCGTAGCCGAGTCTGGAGGTAAAGTTGTGCTATTGGAGGCAACCGAAGTAGTAGGGGTTGGGGAAGGCAATGGCGCATGGATGATGCGGTGCAGATCAGCAAATAGCTCCTCACACTTCGCCTCAAACTTCACCATGAAGGCTTCCCACCTCTCCTCTGATGGCTCCATGGTCGCCACCCTTGCCTCACTCGCCGTCCTTGCTTCGCTGTGCCGTGGTGTTCCTGTGCACGATGGATCGAAGAGGCTCTGATACCAATTGTTATGAACCTTGATTGATGAACACCGATCACCACTGAGCACAAGTACTATGTTGCAATACCAACACGATATACAAGTATTGGGGATACACTTTGGAAGATTGGAAGCATGGATTGGGAGGAAGCATTAGTCCGGGAGGAAGTAGGGAGTAGAAATCAGAGAAAGAGGTTTGGGGGAGACGCGTTAGGAGGAAGACAAGAGCTGAGGCTAAGCCAAAAATAATCTTCGATCCTTTCTTCAGTCGCTATTGCCTGCCCTTTGTAGTCATGGCTCGATTCTCCTCTTGCCACCTGGCCCACGGCCCACGAACGAAGCCCACTCAAAGCCTAGGCCAGTCTATGACACATTGTGGCCATGCCATGACGGCGGGTGAGTCGTGGGCGTCTCGTTCGCGCAGACGGCTGGCATCGGTGAACGAGGCATTACCTCAAACACCACAAGGGCAACTTCCCTGGCCGACACCTGCTGCACTAGCGCATTGTCACCATCATCTTTGCAGCCCACAGCTCCTTCCTCATGATTGGGCATTTCATCGAACAGGTCGAAGGCGTCGTAGAGGAAGTGGTTGAGTTCCTCAAGAATTTCAGCCCTTTGCTCAATGCGTTCCAAGCTTATCTCAATACGGTCCAAGCCCTCCAATCTCTCAGTCATGGCATCCAACTTGGCCATAATCTGAGCATACATATCCTGAACGCTCTTAGCTTCTGCCATGTCCACCACAGCTAGGAACTCGAACTCAATTTTGGTATGGGATTTTACAGTGAACAATCAAATCGTCACCAACCCGCACCAAATATCTTGTCGCCTTCGAGGAATCACCACCAAACAGATTCACCGTCGCCCAATCGCCTCCCACACGATGAGCCGCCGCCGAATTGCCACCACTGCCAAGGATAGGCTGGAGCTCTGATACCTTTGTCAGAACCCCAATCGAATCCGACTAAAATCGCAGACAAGTTTGATGGATTTGAGGGTTAATTGAAGAGGAGAAAGCTAGGGTTCTTAGGCTACTTTACTCTAACTAAGAGGCACTAGGAAATAGCTTTCTTCATTCCTGATTTTCATTCCAGATTGAATCGGGTTATAAAGTCTCAAGAATTACAGCTCGAATTACATGGGTAAAACCGTAAAAGTAAGAGTTAACTCTTAATTCACTGAAAGTAAATGAACTAAAACATAGATTAGCCATTGGATGTCACTTAGCGTTCATCTCCCAATCTTCACCATTCCCTCCTCCCTTAAGGGTGCGTTTGGTTGGTGGAATGAGGTTGAATGGGATGAGATGGTACAGATAGGATATGATCGTCCTGGATGAGATGATTCAAGTACGGTATTTGGTTGGTGGGATGAGATGATATATGATTTTATTTGGTTGGTAGGATAGGATGGTCCCGGATGGTTCAAGATGATGTTTGGTTAGTGGGATAGGATAATATGAATGATATTTTTTATAGTAAAATATGCCAAGAATGGTCTTGTTTTGTTGATTAAATGACAAGGAATACAACGGTTCAATCGGATCGCAAATTGGATACTCGATTTAGAAAATATGGTCATTTAAAGCTCGTAAATCATGCCTTTTTTCCGTGCGCGTCTTGGAATTCGAGTGAACGGTATGGTTCGGGTTTTTTTTTCCGAACGAGATGATACAACATAAATATAGAATATTCTCATTTCTTGAACCATCTTATTCTGAATAGTTTAATTCTATTCAACCAATCAAACACCTGAACAAACTTATTTTCCATATCGTACGGTTCAGAATCAAACGATTCAACGATCAAACGCACCCTAAGTTAATGCGACAAGCGTTTAAATGGTGGTCTTCCTCTGTTTGATCCCGCTTATACTTGGGTCCTGACATCCGCCTCCCCTCCCCGCCGCCCAGGGGCGGAGATGGGCCTCGGGCCGGTTGGGCAATGGCCCGAGGCCCAGAAAAAATAGCAGTGAGATTTTTTTGTGAGAATGCTAAAAAAAAAAATCGGTAGCAGTAGACAGGCCCGAGACTCCCAGGCCGGCCCGAGGCAAACAGCTTCGCTCCCAGACCCAGCCGAGCGGCCCAGCAAGCGCAGACGCAGCCCTAGCCTTCCCCAATCCCCAGTCCTAGACCCCAGTCGACAGTTTCACGAGCCGCCGACGCCGAGCGCTCCTCCTCCTCTAGTCCTCTCCGTGACTCCGTGGCCGGCCACGCCCTCGCCTCCTCTCCGTCGTGGCGCTGTCCAGCCTCGCTCCCCGCCTCTCTCTCACCGAGGCCGCGCGCCCCGCCACCACCGCAGCACTTCCCGCCGCACTCCCCGGGCCGCTCTCTCAGGGCCTCAGCGCGAGATGCCGCCAGCGCAAAGACGGCAAAGACGCCTTAGCCCCTCGCTAGCCGCCCGCGCGCGCGCCGGCCGCCTCTCGCCTCGCCGCCTCCTCGCCTCCTCGGCTCCGGGTTTGGTGAGTACTGAGTCTGAGTTCGATGTGTTAGTGTGTTACAGTCTTAGTGTCTTACTCTTACAGACTTTGGCAATTGGCAATTCGCATTGGCTTGTAGTTGTATGAGTTATGAGTAATTGAGTATTGAGTGTATCATGAGTAATTGAGTATTGAGTGTATCTGTGTATGACAGTATCAGTATGAGTGTATGTCTATTAGACTATTAACTTTCTATTTGAATATCTGATGTACTAGAATTAGAAATACATGATGAAGAGGACCAAGACATTGATCCAAAGACCGCGGCAGGCGGCACCGTAGCGCTTCTGCGAGCGAGGCTAGAGGGGGGGGGCGCACGGGGCCGGCGGCGTGCCAGCGTCGCCGCGTCGGTGAGGTGAGGATCAAGTGAAAATTTTCTATTTTTACTACTAATTTTGTTAAGGTTCTTTAGATACCGTGGACTATGAAACTTGAATCTATGGATCAATTTCTAAAAATGATATGTGAAGAATAGATCCAGATTTTCAGGTTTATGGAAAGTGGTTGCAGAAATTTTTTATTCCTTGTTAACAGTCTAGATGAGTCATTAATAAAAAGTTAAAGCTTCTCATCTCAGATTATGAAACCTCTACTGTTCCCCCTGTGTTCTGTGAATTAGCAGCATATTTGTGGTGGAGAAGCATATGCAAATCATCAGCGATGATACATTTTATTCAACACTGGGCTTCTATAATCCACTAGATGTATTCATGCTCAAATATGTGCAAGCTCTTGAAACATACCATAAAATGACCTTATCTACTATATTGGTGTTTCTAGAGGAATGGGTGACAACATCAATAAAAGTGTTCGTATTTAGATAAGATTTTGTTGAAGTTGCAATCAGAGATGCATTCTTATGTCTAGTCTTCCATTATCATCAGTTTTCACTTTTCAGGTCTGTAATTTGTTATGTATTCAGAACTACTTAACTGGGTGCTGTCTTTCAACTTTGTAGGTGCCAATTCCTACTGGCCAAGTTTATGCTATAAATGATGCCTTGTCAGCTGAGGGAGCAGCCGATGACTATGAAACTTGCTTGAAGCAACTTGTTAAGAATGGCGTGATTGCAATGTCACAAGAAAGTGGGTTTCCCAGGTTTGATCTCATGCTTCTGGGAATGGCCCTGATGGAATATTGCCTCTCTGTTCTATTTAATGTTATATGCTCTATTGAAAGTTATTGCAACGTGTTATTCCGTCCAACCTAGATTTCAATCCTGGGTCCGCCACTGGCTAGTGGTATGTTACATTCTTATTTCGTAATTTGTATTACAAATAACGTTGTTAATTAAGCAAAAACTACCTCGTGCTAGTGGTATGTTACATTCTTAATTTTTTTGCTATATTTTATCTATTTTGTCGTATCGTTAAACATCGAATTCAAATTTTATTTTCGATTGTGCATTTGTGTAGTATTTTTGTTATACCTCAGTGCTGATAGTATTTGATGTTAGCTATAGACTTATAGCCACGTAGTTTTGTGCCGGAGGCTCAATAAAATCCCGCCGCCCCTCTCCACTCGCGCCGCCGCTCCGCGCGTCCGCGCCGTCCGATAGAAACTGCGGCTTCGTCGTCGAGCTGGCCGCCTGGCTCCGCTCCCCTTGCCGTTATCAAGTTTTAACTCCGCCCCCTCAGATCCGGCTTCGCCGTCCCTGGGGCTCCTCCGCCGACGACGTCGCCGATGACTCAGCCCTTCGCCTGCGCCGGCCGCCGGTACCCTCCCTCCCTTCCTCCTTCCCCCTCGGCGTTATCGAGTTCTAGCTCCGCCCTCTCAGATCCAGCTTCACCATCCCTGGGGCTCCTCCGCCGAGGACGTCGCCGATGGGTGCTCGTCGGCACGCGGCTACGGGGCAGGCCTATACTGCGGCAGTCGCGCGGCCGCCGGCAGGACACGACCATCCTGCATCAGAGACCTGGCCATCCAGCCCCCCCTCCATTGTAATCCTTTGCATCACCTCTTTATTGCCTTTCTCAGTGCCTGCTCCTGTGAAATTGCTCATCTATCTTGTTCTCGATCCATGGGGGGTGTGCTTGTTCAGGTGAAGGGGCTGCCCTTCCAAAGATCCTGCATCAGAGACCTGCCTATCCAGCCCCCCTCCATTGTAATCCTTTGCATCACCTCTTTATTGCCTTTCTCAGTGCCTGCTCCTGTGAAATTGCTCATCTATCTTGTTCTCGATCCATGGGGGTGTGCTTGTTTAGGTGAAGGGGCTGCCCTTCAACAGGTACACATGGCTGGTGACCCATAGTTCCTTCTCCATTGTCAGCGAGCCATCCCACACCGGGTTGAGAGGGTCACATTCTATAGCCAGGAAAACACTGTCACCAACCAATTGAGGGTTACTTTTGGATCTATGAACCAATTCTTTAGTTATATGTTTTGGAATTTATGGGACGAGTGTTTTAGTTGATTTGGTTTTATGTTGGCTGTTTGCAGAATGGAGTAAAGGGATTGATGTTGGATATGTATGGCTTCAACGATGATGTATGCCTCTGCCACTCCCTGCAAGGGCAATACTACAGCTTGACTGCTTTTGTAAGTTCCAGTCTTTGCGAATACTAGCTATTTGCCATGTCGTGTTTAGTTATCTATTTCTCATTAACTATATAAATAGACGTATCAGATGCAGAGATACTAACCTCAACTGCATTGTTTCTTACATGTAGAATCTTTCAATTTGTTTGTGCTCTAGATGGTTGTTTGTAAAATGTGATTGTGCATGTGGACGATTCAGACCCACATAAAAATGTTCATGGCAAATCTCTATCTGCGCATGTTTCTGTTATTGCATCTGCTTGATGGGGATCAAAACTAGCTTTAATTTATGCTGCATCTAGCACTGCAGTCCATAGTCATTATGATATGGGCCATAGAAAGTGATGTTTAATTGAGTTTGATGTGGCCTGTGGTGCCTTGTTAGTGCTTGCTTGTCCACGACTTACCTCCCTAGTGCTTCATCATTCCTTTCTGGATTGACCTATAAAGCTTGTTAGTTTCTCTTAAGTGCTTGCTATCTCAAAATGAGACCATTTGAAGCAACCTGAGCTCAATCATATTGTCATACTTGAATACTTTCCAGAATTGACAGAGGTAGTGATTAGTAAGGAATTACTTGTGTTATATATGACCTTTGTTTGTTTCTTACATAAGATGATTTCTTTTACAGATCAGCATTACCTTACTACACATGTTGATATCTTTACCTTATGTTGTAATTTGTTCTGCTCAGTTTATGCGTCACAAAGTAGAGTAAAAATACAAGACATGGAAAATTACGTTATGTTTTTATTTGTGCTGCTCAGTTTTGGTCCTTGCTTTTTCTTTTCAGTACGCATCGACATACGTTCGTATCGATGCAATTTGCGCACCATGTGTCCAGGGCTATTCTTTTGGCCGACTTCTGGTACTGTTATTATTTCTTCCTGAGGGTACCAGATGTCTCCAATGTTGTGTGCAGTGGGTGCAATGATTCCTACTAGCCAAATGGAGGAGCAGGAGCTGATTGCATACAAGAAGATGGAGCTACAAAGAATCAATGACAGTTTGGATCAATACCTACTCTTATATGCGCAAGAAAAGGTTTGCATGTTTCACACATTTATCTCCATCTTCAACATTAGAACTGTAGAAGATAAACTACAAATCAGTTGTATTCTCTTATAAACTCTTAGAATGCAATGCAAATTTTCATGTTGCAGAATATCATGCTGGCTAATCCATGATGGTAATGCTCGGTCTGTACTATATATCTCACAGGTACAGGCTGAGAAGATGATGGTTGAATCAGATGATGTTGCAAAGGGATTAGTGGAGCTCATTTCTGAGCATCGTGTTACCGTTTTTGACATGGGTGCAGCAGCCGATAAGCATTATACAAAGTATGTGCTAAAGTTCTGAATGATCTTTATGCACTTTCAAAATTAAACGCTTTGTGGTCATAGCGCATATTAGTAAAATCGAAGAGTTAACATTTCAAGTCATGGTAAAATCGGAGAGTTAATATTTCAAGCTATGGTAAAATCGGAGAGTTAACATTTCAAGTTATGGCTAGTAAGGTTTTCTCTGTTTTTTGCAATTGCTACTTCATTAAACACTCTACAATTGCTATTTACTAATTTTCCTTTGTTTTCCGGTTTTACCGGTTTTCCTACTTTTTTTTTCCGGTTACCGGTCCGGTAACCGGCCGGTAGAAATTTGAATTCAAATTTTGCGAACTGAAATTCATACGGTTTTTTGCCGGTTTTACCGGTTACCGGCCGGTAAACCGTTACCGGGCCCCGAGCGGGATTTTGCCCGGTAACGGTTCCTTGATCCTTGTTAGTGAGGAACCATGGGTTTAAGGTTTGTGGAGTCATACGTATGCTTTAGAGAACTGTTTGTTTTTATTCTATTATCTAAACAAGTTTTCCAAGATAATTGAATGTTACACACTTCAAAAGAATTAAATAAATGTAAACCAACTTGCTTAGTTGCTTATGCTTTGATTTCCAGCAAGAAACTTCAGTGTTTCTACTCCTTCAGTACGTTCCAAAATCTGTAATAATATATGTTCTTTTAGTTCATTAAAACCTAACTCCTGGTTTCAAGAGTTCAGGAAAATGCCGGTTCTGAAGTCCAAGGCACGAGTTGTACAACAGCAGGCAGATCCTTTCTGCAAAATATGGTTCGTTTGCAAACAGACACTGGTTTACCATAGGTATGGATGGTGAGCTGGGAATATACTTTACTTTTGTTCTTAGAATTGCATCGCAGACTTCCAGCCTTCAGTCCATTTGCATTTGACATGTTTTACTTTCTTTGCTTTCCCTACACTAGGAATGTTGGTTCCCTTAGCCATGAAGCAATGCACGAAGGTAGTCAAAAGTCTGGTGCTGCACAGTCTTCAATGGAGAGATGAACTAGCTTGTCAGACATGTGGTGTGTGTCTAACACATGGCTACACAAACCAAACCTCGGACCACAGATTGAAAGCACTAGCCAAATACCCATCCTATGACAGTGAAAAGGTAAACACGGTTATGCAATGTCGGATATGTATTTTTGTCATACTTAAGATTAGGTAGTTACTCTTCTAGCAACAAAGAAGTTTCTTTATCTAATTTCTCAGGAGAGATTTTAAGGCTATTAGTAATCAAGATGCATTTGCACTTTAATTCTGATCCCTGATGGAGCAATCAGTAATGCATCTGCATTTCAAATGTGATTCGTGATGGAGCATTGGCTTGACTAATACGTAATTAGATAATCGATACATTATTGGCCTTTTAGTCTGGTAGACAGTAGTCCATCAAATTGTACTCTTGATGTTCAAATCTAATTTTGCTCTAACTTGTAGAACTCCATATTGTCTTAATGGCAGTGAACACAGTTCAATATTCAAGAAAATCTTGATGTGTGAAATTTTTACCCGATCTCTTGCAGCAAGATGTTGAAAGAGTTTGATGAGACTGACAATAAATTCCAGCGTTTATTCGTGGAGTTGCAGAGTGCAAGACAAGAAGCTTAGAGAAATAGCATCCAAATATATTTCTTTGCATTGCTTTTTGCCTGCCTTGTTGACCATCCCATAGGTTTCTTTTCATTGTTTTGTGGCTTTCTTATCGAATATATTGTGCTGTGTTTCTTTGCCTATTAATGTTGTATTATGTGTAGGTTCCATACAGCGTACATGTTTTGGTTTATTGATTATTGCCTTTTTATAACCTCCTAACCACAACATCTCAACAATTCAAGAGTATTAAATTTCCTGCCCTCAAATATCAGGATAGCATAGCTCAAAATTACTCTACTATTTATTAAACAGGATCGCTTAAAGAAACTTAAATCCGAACATAGAAAAGTTCAGCTTGGAAGCATAACCGTGGACATGTTATGCATTTAGTATCAATTATCTACGGCTAAAACTTTTTTTAATAGTTTTATTTAGCTTATTGTGCCAAAATGCTGAACAGTGTTCCTCCAGGTCCTTGGTGGCATGAGCGGGATGATTACAATGCTATGGGAAACATCATTACTTGACGCGGAAGAGGTATCCTTGTATTATTCCACTTCATGGTGCTATGGTACGCAGAAGAGGTATCCTTGTATTATTCCGCTTCATGGTGTTATGGTACCGTAATATAAGGTCAAATTGCATATTTGATTTTTTTATGTCTTGATGTGTGCGATTGACTAGAGAATGAATCACTGTATTATAATGAAAACCTCCAATCAAGTTTCTATGCTAATAGTTCCGCATTTCCTATTCCTGCACAGTAATAATTGGTGTATTAGTTGTTGATGTTATGTCAAAATCTGGATCAGATTCAAGATTTAGCTATAACAGTTATTCAAAATAGATGTGCTCTGCATGGACTACATTTGCTCAACTCACTATACAGGAACTTGCTTGAGTACAAGAGCATGATGCTTTATAATTTTATCTTTTACCACGAGGGATTCCTTGCAGATTTTATGATAGAATTGGTATTAAGTTTGCTTTTGTCAAATTTGAATGCGCATCTCTATATCTCTTTGTTGTTGGATGCAGCCTATATCTCATTTCTATCCACTACTTTCATTTATGTAGTCTATCCTTCTAGACGTCTGGTGTGTTATATGCTTATCGTATAATATCATAGAATTCCTATATATGCTAATATAGTACACAGCACTTGTCCTGTAATATTAAAGATTTCCTATATATGCTAGGCCGCTACGCCGCAACTAGACTCGCTGTGCTTCTTGCATACGTTTTTTGTATCAGTTTCGAGTTCAACAATCTCCCCTTTTGTCTTGAGTAGACCTATTGCGTAGACCTACAGATGAAACCTGCCCAATTGTTTGTCATCTATTACTGTATCTTTAAAAACATTCGTACAGTCGACTTATACATATCTTAATATCGCTATAGTTTCTCCATAAGTATCAGCTTTGTCTATATGTAGATAAATATATGCACAGGACATTTGAATCCTAGACCTAACTTCTATAACTACAGAGAAAAATAACCAAACACCACGCATGCTACACGCGCGCTTATGCGCGCGCCAGGCTCTAGTTTCAGCCAATGCACAGCTTTTTGTGAATTTTTAGCCTTCTGCCTTCAGATAAATCTTCACTTTAGAGCCAACAAAACTGGCTCAGATCAGAAACACGAGCAAACCTTAAACCGAGCTCAATGACTCATCACAGTGAACGAGCTGACTCGAGTTCCACTAACCAGAGCACCAGTCTTGTTCAGGATCGTGTCTGGTCTTAGTTGGCATTTTGACAGAAATCATACTACAGTAGTATGAGAGTGAAATGACTGTTAGTCTATTGCAGTTTAAGACTCAAAGTGAATCAACCGCCTTTGTTAATTACGACCAACTTGCATGGTTTTCAAGGCACCGCCTTACCGCTTAAGCGACGCTTAGGCGGTCGGCAGCACCTCACCTCGCAGTCGCCTTGCCAGGAGGGTCTAAGGCGTCCGCCTCAAGCACAAGGCGTCGCCATGGTGTCCATTAGGCGGCATATGGCGTCGGGATGCTCCAAGGCGGCCGCATATGCACGAGGGGAGGAGATATAACAGAGGGATGCGGGAGGCAACGGTGAAAACTCGCGGTGTCGCGTGAAGCCTCACGACCGAAGCGGCAAAGCCCTCAACCCTAGCGCCGCCTCCATCCCCGTGACGCCACCATCCCCGAAGCGGCGCGCCGGCGACCATCTGCTACGCCACCGTCCCGCCTCCATCCCCATCGCGTCCGCCTCTCCGCTCTAGATCGAGTTTGCCCCATCCTCCTCCCGACGCCCACCTCCTTCCTCCTCCCGGCGCCCACCTCCTTCCCGCCTCCTCCCTCCCTCTCTCCTCCGCCTCCGGCTCCCCTCCTCCGACTCTCCTCGCGCGCGATGCGGGAGAAGGGAGGGGAGGCCGGCAGGGAGGGGGAGCCGGGGAGGGAGGGGCCGAGTCGTCGGGAGGGGGAGGTGGGTTGCGTCGGCAGCCGGGCAGCGCACTCGGCAGAAGCCAGAAGGGAAGAGTGGAAGACCGAAGGCGATTGGCGAACAGAGGAGCAGGAGCATTGCTTTTATGCTTATCTGCTAGACTGCTACTATGCTGAGCTGCTGAGTGCAAAGCTAAATTGCTGCTGCTACTGTGCTGAACTTGCTACTGATTATTGCTTATCTGATAGTGATCTCATATCTCTAATGCAGAAGCAAAAAAATGGCAAGTGCAAGTATTGCATCCTCCGAAGCCGGGTATGATCCAAAGACCGATCCAAAACGGAAGGCGAAGTCTAATGATCCGGGATGGAAATATGGCTATTGGCCGGAAATTGGCAACCGAGATAAGGTGATGTGTATTCTTTGTAACACGCCAACCACAGGAGGGATTAAAAGGCTGAAGGAGCATCTTGCGGGTGGCTATTCAGATGTGGTAATGTGTTCTAATACTACCACAGAAATCAGAAAAGAGATGGGAGATTATTTGAAAAAAAACAAGAGGAGTAGCCTATTGCACGTGCCAAGCGTGTCACTACATTCATTTATAGGCATGGAACGCTTCTTAGTGCAATGAGGGAAAGACAGGTGGGATGGATCTTGTGAGACCCGCAGCCACTCGGTTTGCCACAGCCTTCCTTACTTTGAAGAGCATGCACAAGCACAAGGATGCTTTGAAGTGTCTATTTGTGAGTGAATCATGGACTAGGATCAAATTGTCAAAGACAGAGGCTGGCATGCATGTGACAGACATTGTGCTCTCTAAGGAGTTCTGAAATTCAATTGAAGATTGCCTTAGAGCTTCAGCCCCACTTCTTATCGTGCTTAGGGTGGTTGATGGTGATGAAAAGCCTGCAATGCCAGAGGTTGCAGCATTAATGGCTCATGCAAAGGAGAAGATCAACCTTAGCTTTTCTACCCAAAACAAGCAACGTTTGCTCAAGAAGATTATAAACATTATTGAGCGACGTTGGGTAAAACAAATGGATCATCCATTGTATGGGGCTGCACTCTATTTGAACCCAGGGAAATTCTTTGCCATCCAAAAGAGTGGAGATGATACCTATGTTGGGGAGCTAAGGAGTTGCTTCAATGATGTGCTTGCGAGAATGGTACAAGATGAGAATATTCGGAACAAGATTGATGAACAAGCCATGCATTATGAGGACCAACGAGGAGATGTCTTTTCAAACAAATTAGCAATCGAAAACTTACAGTCAAGGACCCATAGTAAGTGTTGTTAATTTCAGCATATTTATCTCATTTCTAATTCCTAATATATGCGTGTATTTGGTTATTTGTCATTCTAGTTGATTGGTGGCGTTCATATGGTGGCCGAGCCATTGACCTACAAAGGTTTGCTAAGCGTGTTGTTAGTCTTTGTGCTTCATCATCCGGTTGTGAGCGAAATTGGAGTACCTTTGAATTTGTGAGTCAATTTGTAGCTTCTTTGTGTTTATTTTCATCTACTCAATTTGTAGCTTATATGTGCTTATTAATTTCAACAAGTTATTCATTTTATTTGTTGTGCTTGCTATTTGTGCTTTTGTAGATCCATACAAAGAAAAGGAACCGGATACTACACAAGAGATTGAATGATTTGGTCTTTGTTGCATACAACCGAAAGATGAAAACAAGGTTTCAAATGAGGCGGGAGAAAGCGGGCAAAAACTATGACCCTTTGGTCATTGAGGATTTTGATTGGGACAATGAATGAACTGACTCATTGGTTGTACCACCTCAAGGTGGTCGTGAGTGTGACCTTACATGGGATGATGTTGATGAAGCCATTGGCGCATCACGCTCGCTTGAAGGTCGCAATCTTCCAAGGCAAGTTAATAGGTATAGTCCTAGTGAGCCTATGGCCTTCCAAAGACGTGCAAGATCTAGAACAATGGTGGTTGAAGAAGATGGCTTAGATGAGCAAGGGCAAGACTCGGATTCGGGCAATGAAGACGATGAGGAAGAAGATTCACATGATGATGCGGATGTGAGCGATTGTGACGAAGCTCCCAATGCTACCGAAAATGGTGGAGAGAACTTGGATTCTACTAGCAATCCCAATGAGTTCGACGATGGATATTGAGAGATGGACTATGCTACTCTTGTGTTGTGGATTACTATTATACCATTAGACTACTATAAGTTTGTGGACTTATCACTTATGTTATTTGTGTGGACTCACGTCACTTATGTCGTGCTTGTTAATTTGTTATGTTGCTTATATTTAATTCTCAGATTCACTTAATTGCTATTGTGGACTTATACTGCTCATTATTCATGTGCCTTGTTGCTTGGGAGAAGAGAGGAGAGGAGAGGAGAGGAGAGAGATTGTCAACAAGGTATGTCACTCAATCCGTATTTACTCAATTAATTGGAGTACAATTTGTATCTATTACATTTATAACAATTTATATGTTGAAACTTGCAAGGGGGGATGGATGCTACATGGAAGGAGCAATTGGAAAGGGGAGATGGGTGCTACATAGGCTCAAGAATTGGCAACGACAAGGTACATGTATTGCTGAAATACTCATTTTATTCACTGCCTTAGCACCTTAGGACGTGAGTAAGGCGTCGTCTCGCCTCACGTCTTATCGCTTAAAAGGTGTGAAGGGGGTGGGTCGCCTCGCCTCGCCTCGCCTTACCGCCTTAAAAACCATGCCAACTTGACCCGGCGACGTCTACTGATTGTACAGATACTATAGTTTCGAGCAGTTCGGCAAGGCTTACACAGATACAGACTTGTCAGCTTTCACCCAGTGTACTGGATTACTACTTCCCGGTGGTAGTTTGCACGCTAATGTTCTTTCAAGAAGTAATTTACTCGGCAATAATGTAGTTTGCACGCTAATGTTCTTTCAAGAAGTAATTTACTCAACAATTATTGTCCATAAAAAAATATTTACTCGCCAGTTAATGATTAAGCAGTTGACTAGAGGAGATCAGCATCGACGACCTCCACCAATCCTTAAGACTGCAGTTGAGTTCAACTTATTCAAAGCAAGAAACTAGCATATAAAAGGTCTAAATCACTCCAAAGCTATGACCTTGAACTCTCTAACAGGAACGGCAACAATCACCTCCTCTTGCAAAATGGAGCCCTTGCCACCGCCAAAACTCATACTAGCAATTGCCGCCATACTACTAGCCTCACTCCTTTCCGCCGTTGCGGTTGCCACGCCGTCGCTCGAAGAGCAGGCAGCGGCGCTCCTCGCCTGGAAAGCCACCCTGCAAAACCAGCACGTCCTGCGATCCTGGACCAACGAGACAAGGCCTTGCCACTGGCGTCGCGTGACGTGCGGCGCCACACACGCAAGCCACTCGGTGATCACGGCCATCACTCTGCCGGGAACGCGGCTGGGAGGCACGCTCGAGGGGCTCAACTTCTCGGCGTTGGCGGCCCTGACGAGCCTCGACCTCTCGGGCAGCGGCATGGCCGAGACGATTCCTCGGAGCATCGCCTCCCTGAGACCGCTCCAGTCGCTGAACCTGCAAGGAAATCAGATAAGAGGCTCCATTCCACCCGCTTTAACCAACTTGACAAAGCTGTGCATGTTGTTGCTCAATGACAACGAACTATCTGGTGGTATACCGAAGGAGATAGGCCAAGTGCAGAGCCTCCTGAGCCTGAACTTATCGAACAACCTATTAGCAGGCCCTATTCCTAGTGAAATAGGGTTCCTGAAGCACTTGGTTAGATTAGATTTGTCCTACAATAACCTTACTGGTCCTGTCTCCTTCAGTCCCACCAATTTGTCCGTGCAAAACAAGCTAGGCACTCACAATGATCAGACTAGTGAGACTACCAAGGCCTTCTGCTGCAAGGTTAATGTTACTTTGGAAAGCCTCAAGGTGTTAGCACTCTCCCACAATTACTTCACAGGCTATGTTTTTCAACAAGTCGTTTGTTTACTGAAACTTGAACACCTAGATCTCAGCCAAAATGAGTTAATAGGTTCCATTCCAAGCAGTATAAGTGGCTTGAACAAACTCACATCCATGAACCTCTCCGATAATCAGTTTTCTGGATCAATTCCATTTGAGATTGGAAAATTGGTCAAGTTAAAAGAGCTTGACCTAAGTGGGAAACATCTTACCAGCTCTCTTCCAAAGAGTGTAGGGAACTTAACCCAGATAATTACCCTATATCTTTCAAAGAATCAATTCTCTGGATCGATTCCTCAAGAAATAAAAAATTTAGTGAACATAGAAGACACGCGACTGGCAAATAACAGCTTCACAGGTATCATTCCGAATAGCTTGGGGAACCTAACAAAACTCACCACCTTATTTCTTTACCGTAATCAACTTTCTGGACACCTTCCACAAGAATTACGATATTTAAAGAATTTACGAAACTTGAAACTTAGTCATAACAAGCTTTCAGGATCCATTCTAAGCAATGTGAAGAATTTAACCAAACTCACTAAACTGTATCTTTTCAATAACCAACTTTCCGGATGCATTCCTCAACAAATTGGGAACTTAGTGAACTTGCGGTATTTGGAACTCGATAATAACAGACTAACAGGTTCCATTCCAAGCAGCTTAGGGAATTTGACCAAACTCATCAAATTGAATCTTTACAATAATCAACTTTCCGAAGGCATTCCTCAACAGATTGGGAACTTATTTAACTTAAAATACTTGGAACTGGATGGTAATGGACTAGCACATTCCATTCCAATTAACCTGGGGAATTTGACTAGACTCACAACATTGTCTCTTTTCAGTAATCAACTTTCTGGATGTATTCCTCAGGAAATTGGGATCTTGGTGAATTTAGAATACTTGGAACTCAACGATAATGAACTAACAGATTCCATCCCAGGCAGCATTAAATCCTTGGAAAGGCTAAATAACCTGTTTTTAGCAAATAATCAACTTCACGGATCAATTCCTGTAGGAATTAGAAATCTCATCAATCTTGATTTAGCCAACAACAATCTCTCTGGTACCTTACCACCAGATGTTTGTGCTGGAGGACGGCTACAGAATCTCACCGCTGAAAACAACAATTTGTATGGACCGTTGCCAACACGCTTGCTAAATTGCACAAGCTTAGTCAGAGTTCGTCTTGAACAAAATCAATTAAAAGGAGATATCTCTATGTTCGGTGTTTACCCGAACCTTGCCTATATTGACATGAGCTCAAATAAACTATTTGGTTAATTATCTCATCGCTGGGGTGAGTGCTACAATCTTACCATGCTACGCATCTCAAACAACAATATTGCTGGAGCAATACCGCCAAGCATAGGGCAATTGTCTCGGTTGAGGATACTTGATGTTTCATCAAATAAACTTGATGGACAGGTTCCGAGAGAAGTTGGCAATCTGCGAGCATTGTTCAATTTGAACCTCGCTAACAACTTGCTCCAAGGAAGCATACCCGAAGACATCAGATCGCTATACAACTTGGAGTATTTGGATTTATCATCGACCAACTTAAGTGGTCAATACAAGGATCAATTGAGTATTGTTTCAAGATTCGCTTTCTAATGTTGAGCCATAATCACTTCAATTGCAGCATTCCTACTGAACTAGGGATGTTAATAAATATGCAACAACTGTTGGATTTAAGTGACAATTCATTTGTTGGTACCATACCAAGTCAGCTGAGTGGTTTGAACATGCTAGAATCTCTTAATATTTCACACAATGCTTTGAATGGCTCCATTCCACCATCATTTCAGAGTATGACCAGCCTGTCATCCATCGATGTATCATATAATGAATTGGAAGGACCAATTCCACAAAATAGGTTCTTCAAAGAAGCTCCTACTGATTGGTTTGCACATAATAAACAGTTGTGTGGTACAGTACAAGGTTTGCCTCCTTGTGGTCTTACTCAAAGTGGTTCACAAAGAAAACAATTCAAAACTATTTTACTAGCCACATTACCTGTTACTGTATGTTTTATTCTTATCGTGGCACTAGTATCATGCCAATTGAGAAGAAAGAAATGCAAGCCACATAATGCAAATGAAGTGCAACAGACAAAAGTATTCACTATTTGGAACTTTGATGGAGGAGATGTGTACAAGCAGATTGTTGAAGCAACACAGAATTTTTGCGACGAACATTGCATTGGGGTTGGAGGGCATGGATCTGTCTATAAAGCTGTACTACCAACAGGTGAAATTTTTGCAGTGAAGAAGATTCATATGACAGAAGATGAGACATCAATAAAAGAGGATCTTTTCAATTGTGAATTAAAGGCTCAGATGGAAATTCGACATCGAAACATTGTGAAGCTTTTTGGATATTGTTCTGCTGTTCAAGATAAGTTTCTCATCTATCAATATATGGAGAGAGGAAGCTTAGCAACCACTCTCAATACCAACGAAAGAGCAATTGAGTTGGATTGGAAGAAGAGGATAAATATTGTTATGGATGTATCTCACGCTTTGTCTTACATGCATCATGATTGTCCAACATGAATTGTCCACCGGGATATAACGAGCAGCAATATTCTGATTGATCTGGAATTCAGAGCTTGCATCTCTGATTTTGGTATAGCTAAAATGCTAAATGTGGATGCATCAAACTGCACAAGTCTAGCTGGGACAAAAGGATATCTTGCCCCAGGTAAAATCACATGTACATTCAACTTGTTACTGCTGTTAGTATTACCTAATCTATTGATAACCTATTCTATTGCTAAGTTGACTTATGGTTAAGCTGAAGCATTACACTATATCCCAAAATGTTTAAGAAATTGGACTACACAAAAATGTTAAAAATTTAAGTTCTTGATTGGTGATGTTCTTTTACTCTTGATACCCAAATCTGATCAGAACATGCTCCGATGGAAATACATGCCTGGTATTTGTTTTGGGAAATTTATTGCTCTCTTAAGAAATAAGACCTAATGGTTTGATTGCATCTGCAAGTATGCCTTAAAGTTCCATGTTTATTTAATTATGCTGATTAAAACAAATATACTGCACTTCCATGTTGCCCACTAAGTCTATCTTCATGCAAATGTTGATAAGCATACATATTTAGATGTGGGTTCTTGAACTGAACTCTTGAACCTTGACATCACAGAGCTTGCATACACAACAAGAGTGACAGAGAAATGTGATGCCTATAGCTTTGGAGTGCTGATTCTTGAGGTATTTATGGGATCTCATCCGGCGATTTTCTTTCATCCTCCTCACCCATGATGAAGACAAGTAAACTAATCAAGGATATGTTGGACGCTCGGCTCCCACTTCCGGAAGCTGGAATTGAAAGTGAAATATCTAAAATAACTAGTAATATGCCCGTGCTTTGCAACGAACCATAAATTTTAGACTCAATAGCATTTTTCTTTAACGCATCAAGAAAATCAACCAAAGAAACCCTCTCGTTACAAGACCAAAACTCCATATGACGATTCAGTATAGGAACAACTAACATACGACATTTTCCCACAGCATACTTGAGACAACCGGCAGCTATATTGCGCCACCCATCTCCATCGATGAGAGCGTGAGCAGCAATGTCGTGGACTGAGACCTCGAGTCCTTTAATGTGGTGTCTGTGACAGGTGACAATGCGCTCAGCTCAAGATGAACTTATCTCATGCTGAACTACTAAGGCTCTAGAAAATACAGTATAGAGAACAAGCACCAATAACAACTTCGTATTAGTAGCTCCCTCCAGGGCCTGGATGAACAGAATCAAATTCATAAATAAAAGATGTACTTGATAGTCCATAAAGACCGGGAGTACATGAAGACGGGGATGTACTTGATCGTTAGTGTAGGCTGGCATCATACACACGCTTGCAATATGCAATTCAATAATATGTGACCCAGCCATCCCATAAAAACCACCGTGCTGGGTGCCACCTGCTCCGTACCCTCGAGCTTCTGCTTCTGGATCGCCTCCTCCATGGGGAGGGCCGCCATGACGCCACGTTCTCTGGGCGAGATGGAGCTGATGGCATCATCACATAATTGCTGGCGCGGTCGAGTGGGAGGAGCTCCTTGGCGACCAGTGTGGCAAGGCATTCGGCGCCGATGGCGACGTCAAGGCATGCCTCGGTGCCGGAGACCATGGCTCCAATGGCCAAGTCCCCTAGCTTGGGATTGTATCATCCTCCACCAGTGGATGCATCTGCGTCCTCGTGCTGAAATGGAACTTACATTCTTGCTGAAATTATACGAATTAACCAAACATTGCATCGCTCTAACAATACTGAGAGTCTATGGTATGGATTGTTGAGAAATCTAGATTCCATAAGAGATCGATAGTCTGCTAACAACAAAAACTTAAAGAGCAATGGAAAAAGAGGGATCATCAAGCATTTCCGCACTTTGCAAAGAACACAATTAAGCAGTTGACATGTAATTTTTTATGAAGGTTCAGAGTATTTAGCCAATCCCTGAACAGAAGCTAAGTGAAAACTACTTGGACATTTAGACGCTCTTCTTGATCCATGAAAATGTTTAGGTTAATCAATATGGCTAATCGAGTATCTATAAGCATACATGATGGGATTATGATTGTTTTGTAGCTGGGCATCAATCTCAAAATCAATACAATATAGAATATATTCGGTAAATTAGATACGTAGTGCAAGATTATGATGATGCAAATTTTCCATTTGGCAACTAAGCAAATAACAGTCATGTTGGGGAGAAATGTGCAGAAGAAATTGGAAATCACAACACCCCATCACAGAAACGAAAAAATGGACAAACCTTCTGTGGTGTCTCCGTGGACGCGTCCCTCACCGCACACCTGGGCTGCCTCCATCACAACACCCCATCTTAACTAAATGTAGGCGGGCCTATCATCGTGACTTTATCAGATAATTACATGAATGTAGAGCAACTTTTGGGGTGAGAGGAACTATTTTTACCTTTATTTCATTCACAACAGTCTACCTTGAAGGTAGTGAGAATCTATCAACATTTATAACCTGGAAATTCATATAGGTATGCAGTTGTTGTAAATTTGACACATGCATGAGACTTGCGAATTGAGATGGCTCAAGGGGAAAATGGAAAGGCCAATACCTGACAAATACTTACAAAAGTTTTTCCCACGGAACAAGAGGAAAGGATAAATCGAAGTAACGTATGTTCAAACAAGAATATACATAGGAAGATGAATTTACCTCTTATCACTATGCTCTTCCAGGAAGATATATCCTTCAGATGGTAAGTGGGGAACGAAAACAATATAGTGAATATCAATAACAAAGAAAAATTCGAGCACAGTAAGCTCGTTTGTCATGTAGGCAAAACGTATAGCACAACATATCTAACTTGAACCATTGATATAAGCAAAAGGAAGCAAGGATGCTTGCCTGTCATATCTATCTAGCTTTGTGTTTATTTAAAAACATTTTGCCAAGCAGATGTCAATAAATCACGCCATGACATTAGGTTTAAATCACGTCATGACATTAGGTTTTAACTTAATGGAAAACAAATGGCAAACATTTGGTGCAACCTCTTTTTCAGTCCACAACAATGAGTGCCGAAGCGATAACTGATATGTCTCAAAAGAGAAGATTAGAAAATATTTCATTAGCATATCACCGCAAGGCAAACCCAATCATAATGTTTACGATTGAGTTTTGTTACCATTTTGATACCCGACAAATTAATAGCATGCCAAATAGTACAAAACAATACAAAAGATCAAACTAACCACGGTTGGTGGGAATACTTGAGTTCATACATTCTTTGGACAAGTGCTTTGGGACACAAATGCTACTTTCATTTCAAAGATAAACCTGACTAATATTGAAAAATAGAAATGCTTTGGAAACACTACATGCCTATATTCCTTCTCCAAACCAAAAGACATTCAAACACAGAAATATGTACATGCACTAAACACATACCAATAAGCTCACCTGAAAATTTCCAAAAGCAGGGAAACCTCTTCTTCATTAGGAGCTTCAAGAATCTGAGCAAGGAAAAGATTAACAGTGCTTAACTTCCATCGGTGGTAAGAACAAACCATAGCATTATATAACGGGAAGCACAAGCTGGTTTGTTAAAAATGAATTTCTTAGTCAGATGAATAGATGGTATCTTGACAACCAGGGTAGCATGGTTGAACGGCCACACAAAGCTAATGACTTATCCAACAAATTAGACGAAAGCTACAGGAACGACATCATATGAGCAGAACATACTCTTGCCAATGGCGCTTTCGAAGTGTTTGGTTCACTTGAAGGAGCATTCTGTCTAACAGATCCATACAAACCTCCGAGTTCAGCCTCGATCTCTTGTAGCGCCCTGAGCCAGCGCCTCAGCACCTGAACTCTCTCGTCCCCACGTGATGAAACCGCAGCCTCTTCCAAGCGCTTCACTGTTTGCTTCTCTTGTAGTTTTGAGTGCCCTGCAAATCACATAAAAACACATAGACGACTAAGGAAACATTTCACCCAGAGTCAAATCAGGATTCGGTATCACGCTATTAAAATAATAGCAACAGGCAAGATGGAACATATCATCATATTCATCTTTACTACTACGAAAAATCAATTTCCCTATTTAGAAGTCAGTCAGTCACATCCCAATAGCAGCAATATACAAGATGCAAAAACCTTTGGCGCCAATAGACAAACCTCATATACTCTTATCCTACTCTGAATAGCTGGACATTATACCCAGAAGGCCAGAATGGTACAACGATCGTAGTATAATACAAACAAATGACAATAAGTTAAAAGAGCTCATAAACCATTTTCAAGCGGGGTTTCCCCCCTAAAACATCGATGCACATGCACTACTTGTCATTTTAGTATGCTTCTATTTGTGCAATATTTCACAAGATTCAAACGACACAGCACGAGAAGTTATCTAACCTTATAAGCTTTAGATTATCTAAGCCCAAAAAGAGCTACCTTGTAATATTTACCCCAAATGATGCTATTCTCCACAATTGATCATTAACACAACATTGCCACATTCAGACCAGAAAGATATAATAATATAAGAAGCAAAGAAGAATGATAGCGATTGTACTACCGTACATCAACCATCGACCCATGTCATGATAAAGTTGAACAGACAACAATAATTTGTCCACGCCAAGTAGAAGTTAAATGACAACAAAAGAACAAAAATGGTTTCATCTTATGACCTTCACTGTAGGCTCGCCTCCACTGCCGGTGCCTCTGCAACACAACCATGCTTTCTGAGCTCGCACACCTCTAGCTCCATAGCTCCCACCGCAGCTGCCACATCCACAGTCGCCTCATCTCTGGCTGCGCTGTGTAGTAGTTCGACGCCATGATCTTGTCCAGCTTAGCCCTTACCCCAACATCTACAGCCAAAAAGCCATGAAGATAACACACATGTCAATCACCTATCACCTCAAATCAGACCATAGTAGAAACCCTGTATCCATCCTCACATGTAAGGGTGGATGGGCTCATCTGCGTGGTGGAATCAGAGGTGGGCATGGTGGGCACAGGCCTAGAGAGCGTCGCGGTGGGGGACACCCGCTGCGGCAGCATGGCGGGCCACGGCGAGGGACGCCAGAGCAGACACAGCATCGAGGTCGGTCTCCACGAGCAGGTCCGCCGCGTCATCCGTGACGTAGTCGTAGGTGATGCAGCAGCTCCGCTCGTGTGCGCGCGCTACCATCGCGGCGACGAACTCGCTCTGCGGCTTGACATCGAAGAGGGAGCCAAAGTATGAGTGTGAGGAGGTCCTGGATGGACAAATCGGAGTCCGAGGAGGAGGAGGCAGCGGGGAGGGGTGGCGGGGCGAGAGGAGAGCTCCTCGGTGAGGGCGGACGAGAGGGGGCGTGGAGGCGCTCGAGCTTGTTGATGAGGGCGGAGACGACGGGCTTGGAGCGGAGCACCTCCTCCTGCTCGCGGTTGAGCATCTTGTCGGCGGCGAGCGACTCCTCTGTCTGCAGGATGCCGTTGTACTTCTTTCGCAGCACGCGGAGGCGCTTCGACACCATGTTGAGCACCGGCCCGTCGGTGGCCTCGGCGGCCGCGGGGGCGATGCGAGTGGAGAGAGAGGAGGGCGAGACAGAGGGACGGATGGAGATGCGGTTGGCGGGGGTGTGGATGGGGAGGACATGGACGGTGGCGGTGTAGGCGAGCTGGGAGATGGGGAGGGCAGCGCAGATGGGAGTGGTGGAGGTAGGGGCGGTGCGCGGTAGGGCGGAGATGGGAGTGGTGGGCAGTCGGGGGCGCAACCGCGCAGGAGAAGGGAGTCGTGGGAGCAGGAGGCGCTAGCGCTAGGTCCGTGATCTACGCCTCCGATCCAACGGATGTCAGGAGCGCTCTAAAGATCATCTCTATCGTTGAGGGAGAACGGACCGTCACCAACTCGTATTTTTAAGTAGTAGAGATCATGGTTGGCGAAATGGTCATTCCTTCCCGGTGCCCCTGAACGTACCCAGAACATAACTGTTTCTTCAGTTGCACTTTCAGATCGAAGACTGTATTTTATCATTGTCAGAAAGGTTCTCTTCACTTTACCTTGTACTATATATATACAAATTGTATATGGCACTGTTATGCTTCAATTGATCATAAGGCATTGCAATTTAAGACTCTGAGGCAATGCTGTATTAATTAATCTGGTCATACTTTTAGCCCTTAAAGATGGAGAAAACAATTACCGACTTGGTATTTAATTTTATATGTTTCTTCTCCATGCACGTCTGAAGTGACTTATTGGTACTTCTGGCACCAGAGATGCTATTGCCTATTGGCACCAAAAAGACATTCATAGAGGTAAATTAATGACAAACCATTTCATCCACGATTTTAGCGAACATTGGTGCATAACAAGTTTGGCTCACTTTTTTCTACAAAACTTCTGGTGAACTGCACAATTAATGTCATGTGACCAAACAGAAGGATACAAATCTTTAAAACACTAAGCAGAATAAGCTAGAGAGGCATACAAGGTGTAAAGAAGCAGGAGAATTATATTAGCATACAACAATTCCAGGAGCAGCTGTCAAAATATAGATTATACAGCAAACAGTTTCTCCTGGAAATTTGTAGTTGCGAAGGGATACCTCATTGTTGAAAGCAAGTTACGAAATCCAACTATACACCACAGTTTCTCCTGAAAATTTGTAGCTGCAAAGGGATACTTCATTGCCGGAAGCAAGTTGCGAAATCCAGCACAGCTTCTCCCACCAGCTCTTCCAATACTCCTCCCTCAATCTGTTCTGTGATATCAACCACTTGCGACCTAATCATTTTCATCCAGCCTCTTCCTTCAACCTCCTGCTTTACAATTCTATCCATCATGATACCAGCATTGTCTCTCTTGCTCACCACAAACATCCGTGCCCCATAAATCCAGTCTTTCAGAATACTCCTGACTTCTACATCCAAAGCAAGAGACGAGGAGTCTGATGAACCCGAAGGTCCGATTTGTTGGCCCGATCTTTCGATGAGAACGATAAGTCCGGTAGGTGTCGCTCAACTCTCACGATCCTGGCTACGAACACGCAAGGCTCGAAACCATGCAATCGCTGAACTGATTGACAAGTCGTTATCAACCGTGCACGAATACCCGGTTGACCTGACCACGAAGGTCGATTCCTGCATACACCGAAGAAGCACGCAAGAACAAGATAATAAGCAATCTGAAAATTGCAAATAGGATTGAAATATTTAATTGAGTTGGGATTCTGAAGCGGTATTATGGTTGGTCTAGTCGACACAAGCCAATACACGAAGTTGCAACAAGGCTAACTTTTAACTAAACAAAATCCGAGTAAAACTAAAGGGGTGCGGCCTCCTTATATAGGGGAGGGGGAGCCGCCAAAGACTAAGAGCGAGCAATGTGGTACTATTCACAGGTACTGTTCACATGAACAGTAATCATGAACAGTGCACGTGAATAGTGCACCCGGCCCGGGTAGAGGCGACCCAAGAGGTGGCCGGCCCAAATAGGCCAAGGAGGTGGCCGGTCCAGATAACCTAGAGTGGTGGCTGACCTTTGGGCCAAATAATACAAATACAAAGCCCTCGGCCCAATGTGAGGTGTCGCAGCACCAGGTATAAGTGAAGTAAATTCGTCGGCGCGTTGGAGTAGCGTTTGATGCAGCCGAATCGATGGCAGTCAAATCGCCCGGTTGGAGGTGGAGTAGTGGTCGTATCCGAAGGGTTGATGTCCTCATCATCCTCCCCTTCTTGCATTTGAGTCGTCCTCGACTCACGCCCATCCTCCAGCGGCAAGAGAAGCTTTAAAATTTGGAGCAATGCATTCTCATCTTTCTGCAAAATGTTAGCAACAGCAAGTGGCAATGAAATAGAGAAAGGTGATTGTGCATGCAACAAATTAACACATGGACATTTTCTCATAGCATTCAGTGTGCAACTCAATTTGCAAGTATAAGTGAAGTAAACAGTATAGTTATGCATTGCCCGGTTATGAAATAGAATTGCCCTCAACTTTTGTAAGTTAATGGGCAGCACAACAATGGAGTTCAAAGTACACCAGTCAATCATATAATCAGAGTTCAATTGAGTAATGGCAAAATCATCTAGCAAGGGTGAAAAGATTTGTAAATTCTTCCATACTTTAACATCATTATTCAGATTGTCAATGCTAGATGGTGCAATAAGAGGTGAACATATAGGTATAGGAGAATCCACAAAATTCAACATACCAGAATTGTTGTTCGAAATAACAAGCTTCAAATCATCCATGTGACCACAAGTTATGCATATTCGATATACAAGAAATTGATTGTCTACACCATAATCTCCAATCAAATTAAACTTATATCCAGAGGTGTAGGCGCTAAACAAGGATTTCGAACATGCAATTACAGAAACTTTTGCCATGGCATGTGATAATTTCACAGGTGGATCCAACATAATGTAACATAAAGAGTCAGCAGGAGAAATTCTAGTCAAAACATCTTTATGTCTAACCAATTCCACATGATCATTGTATGCGATTAAATCATCACATGAATCATTCAAAATAGCAGGCAATTCAATTATGTCAGCACATAGTGCACTCAAGTCAACCGGTAAATCAACAAGTTTATCACATGGTGCACTCAACTCAGCTGGCAAATCAATCAAATTATCACAGGATTCATGCAAATTCTCAATAATATCAGATTCTGTAGCTAGAAAATTAATTTCTACTTTCTCAACACTATATTCATCCACCTCATGTGATGCAATGGTTTCTACAACAATATGATTTTCCCTTTGCTCAATGATACTAGGCATGAAATTATGGTTATTGTTCTTAGGTTGAGTGTTCAAATCAGTACCTTTGGTATTACCTTGTAGGCTCGACTCAGATGATGTTGGTACTGGAGTTGGTGAGTAGTTCAAAGCTTTTCCTTCTTCTTCTTGCTCCAGCTCAATTAACAATGAGCGAGCCAAGGGTGCAAGACAACGAGACAGAGTAACGCCCACAGCAGCAGGGGCGGCAATCATAGTAGATGCAGCAGCAGGAGAAACAACCGAAGATGATCTTGATGCGGAGGTTTGTACCGTGCGCTTATTTATTTCATGTACACGTGAAGGTGTAGTGGAAGTAGACGAAAAAACACGAACGGTCTTGGATTGTCGTCCACTGTACTTCTTTTCAACTTGGCAAGCAAGACGAAACAAACGAGTGACAAGTGGGAGGTTTATAAACAAGTTTATTCCGAATTTGATGGTTTAATCCTCCTAGAAATCTAGTTATCTTCGCATCTTGATTTCTTCTAAACCACAACGAGACAAAGCATTTTGCAAATCTTGATAATAATCCTCTACAGAACTACTACCTTGTCTTAAGCGTTGCAATTTATTAAGCAATTCACGAGAATAATATGAAGGTACAAATCTATGTCTCATTGCTCTCTTCAAATCATTCCATGTTCTAGGTATGTTCGATTAGTACGACAAGATTCACTCCACCAAATAGATGCAAAATCATAAAACTCACTGAATATGACCTAACTTTTAGATGATCAGGAAATTCATGGCATGCAAATAATTGTTGTACAGCTAATTCCCATGTGATATAAGCATCAGGATCATAATTCCCAGTAAAAGATGGTACAGTGAAGTTAATTTTATGAGACATACTATCACTATCATATACCTCCCGTGGTGAAAAAACTTGTCTCAAGTGTGCCTCTTCCTTGTTCACTATCTTGCACTCCCGTCCAACAGTTCGAAGAAGAGGTGGATATATCTCGCAATCATTCCTTGAACCTGCCATAGTTAGTAGAAAACAAAGAAACAAACCACAAGTATATGTTCCTATCAACTACTAGGATCTGGAGGCTCAACCAAGTCACTCACACTCAAGCTTATACCCAATTCTTACAAGTTCTTACCAATGCAGCAAGGAAGTGGTACAACCGGTGGCTGGTTCGTGATACTCTCACTTGCGATCAGCCCAACGATTACGAGGAACGACACCTGCTGAGTTAGTAGGAAGTGGAGCTCGGAAGTCTAGTATGTAGCAAAGGAATAACAATTATTCAATTCAGGATGCAAAGTTGAAAAGCAGTTCAAAGTACTAGTCACAAGTGCTGGTCCTAGTCTAAACCAAGCCTAGCTAGAGCAACTCACAAGAACGACTAGTAGCAACAACGGCGGGCTAGTACAAGAACCATCAACGCAAGCGAGCAATGGATGAATTATGCAGCCCAACTGAACAAGGAAATAAAGTTAAGAAAAGAGACCGCTCTGAAATTTGTTTTTCTTCTTCTTCTCTCTCTTTTTTTTACCCTTCCTCTCTTTCTTTTTCTTTTTTTTTCTTCTATTTCTCTTTTTTTTCTCTTTCTTTCTTTCTTTCTTTCTTTTTTACCTCAGAACACCACTGAGACCAAAAGCATGAAATTTCCCGGTTGCTACAGAAATTTCCCGGTTGCTACAGTAACCAAAATCACTTTTTACTGTAGCAATGGAGATAAACCGAGTCTTCTCTTTCCTTCTCTTTTTTTTCTCTCTTACCCTGTTCTTTTATACCTCACAGAGCTACTTGAAGCTACTGGAAACGTCAAAAGAAACCACAGCAGGCTTCTCCACGGGAGAGCAGCGGCGGCTCGGCTCCCGGCTTCGGCGTCGACGGCGTCGGCGGCTCGGTCGGCGTCGGCGGCTCGACCCCAAAGCGACGGCGTCTGCGGCGCAAGCGGTGGTGGCGCGTGCGCGTGGGCACCGAGGCGGCGCGCTCGGGTTGCGGCGGACTACGCGGCGCGGCGGCGCGTGGCATAGGGAGGCGTCCGCCGCGCGCGTCCGGCGGCGCGGCGGCGATGGCGGCTCGGGCTTTGCCAGAGGCGGCTGCGGTGTGGCGGCGCGCGTGAGTGGCGGTGGAACCAAGGAGCTTGAGGCGCGCGGCGGCTCCCGAGTGGTAGCGTCGGCGTCGCAGCGGCCCGGGCGGCGTCGGCAAGCGGCCCGATCGCGGTGGCTCTGTCGGCCGCGGCCGGCGACGCAACCGAGATGGAGCGACGGCGGCGACGGCTCCCGGCGCGGCGGCGTGGCGGCTTTGAAGGCGGCGACAACGGCGTGGCGGTCGGGCGCGGGAGGGCTCGGGCCGGTGAAGCTCGCTTCTTGGCGGCGCTGAACCGGTGGAGCTGGCGGCAGCGGCTCACGCGCAGGCAAAGATGGCAGCGGCGGCGGCCTGGCCGAAGCAGCGGCGCAGCAGTAATGGCTCGGCTCCGTGCTTCAGCGGCAGTGGCCAAGCCGCGGCGGCGGGGCAAGTCTCGACGGAGCCCCGATTGGCCGCTGCACAAGACGACAACACAACAGATTGGATCGGCGCGAGATTTTTTTTTAGTGTATGAATGCCTCCTTGTGATCCCGATTAGGTCTACTGCTACGCTGCTGACTAGATGATTATGCTTGTGCGATGTAATCAATAAGCATTGGATTGATCTGCTCTTTTTTTTCTTTTGCTTCAACCCTGACGGCAGCAGCCTGATGAACCCTAAAGATGCATCACGGCAGGGAGGGAGAACTGACTAGGCGATTGACAAAAACCCTAAAACTAGACCAATCTAGACAGGAAACCAGCACAACGACTCGACGATGCAACGACAATTCAACAAAGCAAACTAAAAAGAATAAATTGCAAAGGCACAAATTGGCTTGGACGATGAACTAAACTTAATTAAATTTTTTTTGATTTTCGGCTATGTGGACTGTAGGGAAAAAAATTCTCACCGATGAACTGTAGCTCTGATACCACCTGATGAACCCGAAGGTCCGATTTGTTGGCCCGATCTTTCGATGAGAACGATAAGTCCGGTAGGTGTCGCTCAACTCTCACGATCCTGGCTACGAACACGCAAGGCTCGAAACCACGCAATCGCTGAACTGATTGACAAGTCGTTATCAACCGTGCACGAATACCCGGTTGACCTGACTACGAAGGTCGATTCCTGCATACACCGAAGAAGCACTCAAGAACAAGATAATAAGCAATCTGAAAATTGCAAATAGGATTGAAATATTTAATTGAGTTGGGATTCTGAAGCGGTATTATGGTTGGTCTAGTCGACACAAGCCAATACACGAAGTTGCAACAAGGCTAACTTTTAACTAAACAAAATCCGAGTAAAACTAAAGGGGTGCGGCCTCCTTATATAGGGGAGGGGGAGCCGCCAAAGACTAAGAGCGAGCAATGTGGTACTATTCACGTGCACTGTTCACATGAGCGATGTCGTGAACGGTGTCACGAATAGTGCACCCGGCCCGGGTAGAGGCGGCCCAAGAGGTGGCCGGCCCAAATAGACCAAGGAGGTGGCCGGTCCAGATAACCTAGAGTGGTGGCTGACCTTTGGGCCAAATAAATGATACAAATACAAAGCCCTCGGCCCAATGTGAGGTGTCGCAGCACCAGGTATAAGTGAAGTAAATTTGTCGGCGCGTTGGAGTAGCGTTTGATGCAGCCGAATCGATGGCAGTCAAATCGCCCGGTTGGAGGTGGAGTAGTGGTCGTATCCGAAGGGTTGATGTCCTCATCAGAGTCCCTTCATGTTCTAGAGTGTGTTTTGCTCCATGGGAATGTGCTTAGTAAGGTGTTCTCACCGATCTCAATTAGAGCAACATTGACACAATCAAAAAGAAGCCTTTGGTATGATCTTCGCTCCCGCAACTCCAAGACTTTGTTGCACAAAGATGGATCAAGAGGGCAATCGGTAGGTGCCACCCGGTAAAAACCATACTCGATTGTGCGGTCTAATCCAGCAGATGACATTATGTTTTGCACAAGGGCGTGGCATTCGATTCGAAGAGGGGAGAGAGGAGGAGAGGAGAGGGGGTTGAGGTGGCGGGTGAAGGGTGGGGAAAAGGAGAGAATGGGCCGGCAAAAAGGAAGATTCGACACAAAAGACAGAAGGGATTTTTAATTGATTTGCGAATTTCAGAAAATAAAACAAATTAATTAGGCTTTTAGAAAATAGAAAACAAAGTTTAAAAATTCTATGAAAATTCACATAAATTCCTTAAATTATTATGAACTTTATAAAATTATTTTCAACTTAAAGTTAGCTTTTTATTTTTGAACATAAATTATTTTTAACTTCTGAAAATAGGGAAAAAAACTTCTAAAATCCAGAAAATTCAAGAAATTAATTAAAATTTACTTTTTAAATTTAAATCCAAGAAAACAAAAAATTCAAAAAAATTTCTTTTTTACTTTTAAAAAATCTAGAAAAAATAAAAAAAGCAAGAAAACTCTTTTAAAACTCAAAAAATCCAACAAAATAATAACTTTATTAATTTTATTTTTGGTAACATAACTTTGAGATGTTACGGCTACTGTTTGCATGCAAATAAAATAATCGATTTGAGGATAGTTTCAATAACATGCTCAAAATAGTTTCTACGTTTATTATCAATATAATTATCCCAAGTTTATAATTTTTAGATGTTACAAATCGAGTGATTAGATCATACAAAACCAAAATTTGTATATAGTAAAAGTAGTAGTACGATTAGTACTACTCGGAGCACGAAGGAAATAGTATTGCTACCCGAGGTCGACAGGGCGTAGAAGAAATCGTACTCCGACTTCATGGCAACATTTCGATACGGTTTTTATCTTTTTACAGAGTTAAAAAAAGAACAAGTAAATATTATCACAAGACCGGTCCACGGGGGCATCGAGAGAGTTTTTGGCTAAAATAGCACCGTCTTGTGATAATATTATTTCTTATTTTTTTTTAACCTCCGTAAAGAAGATAAAAACCGTACCGAAATGTTGCAGTGAAGCTGGAGTACAATTTCCTCTACGTCCCGATCAACTTCGGGTACCAATACTATTTTCCTTCGTACTCCGAGTAGTACTAATAGCATCACAATTTTTACTATCTACATTTTTTTGTTTTGTCTAATCTGATCACTCGATTTGTAACATCCAAAATTGTAAACTTGGGATAATTATACTAAAAATAAATGTGAAAAGTGTTTTGTGAGAATAAATGTGGAAAGTATTTTGAGCATGTTTTTGAAATTTTCCTCAAATTGATTATTTCATTGGTATACAAACAGTAGTCTTAAAGGTATTTTCGAAAAAAATACAGAACAGATAAAATCATGAAAAATTACACAAGCAAGCACACTATATCAAAAGCTGTCACAACAATTTTCATAATTTTCGAAGCTCATTTGCTATATTTATAAATTTCTACAACTCTCAGCCTTTTATGAGAGTGAGTCCATGCCACATGACGCGTTCGGAGTATTTCCGCGCCTCCGGGCCACGGCAATACCCCGGATGTATCATATTTTCTGCCCTCAGGGGAACGACAAAGGTGAATTCTGGCACCCTGTGGTGCGGTCTTTGCCTCGTGGCGAAACAGGGTGAGCACCCTCTACCCCCTCTCTCTCTCCCGGGTACGGTAAAGGATGCCATTTTTTAAAATATAGCGGAAAGGAGTTTACTTTTGTTATCGACTCCGCCAAAAGAGCTGCAAGCCCAAAAACTCATAGACGAGCGGTGAGCCCCGTTTGCTTCGAGGACTGGAGAAGGAAACTTGGGGAGGAGATAACTTGAGCCGGGCCAATCCAAAATCAAAGGATCAGGATTGGTCTCCGTACTTTTCTTTCTCTGTATAATTAGGATGACGCCATTATACACAGTGAAGGATGTCATTTTGGCCTCCTCAAAAATTATTTTGCTGGGAACCCGAACAGTACCACAGTAGCTTTATGTTACGTTCTCTCTCTAAAAAAGTTTGCTTCTTCTATTTTTTTTTTTCTGATCATTTCACGGGAAATTTTCTGAGCATGTTTCCTACGTGCATACAGTTCTTCGAGTTCCAAACAGGCCCTTGTCTGGAAACAGATAGAAATCCGAGAAAACAATTAGCAGAATTCAGTACTTTTTTCCAACAGTTGTTAGCATGCCCGGCCGTGAGGGGAAGCGTCTTCCTCGACAGGTTGATGGATGCATTAACGGTTCTCAATTAAGTCCTTGAGAGTACGATGCTTCTTGCTATTCAAGACGAGGTCATCCGTTGGCTGTCACAGTTCCTATCAGATCATCAAGGCGAGAAACCGTGAACCCAGCTTCGTGCAGGAGTGGTGGAGGGAGACGTCTCAGCATTGATGCCAATAGCCAAGATGTAACAAAGCAAGTATTATGGTCCAGAAACTTGCTTCTATTTCTGAAAAAAAAATGTATATATGCCCCACAGCGCAAGACAATCCGAGGTCCTGACATGTAACAAAATACAGCTAGTACAGTAGTACTATCGCCAATGCTTTATTATTTTTAGGCAACACCTAAAAGATTTGCGTGTCTCTGTATTAAGATAGAAAAGCGTACAAGAAATAAAAGATTCTCTTAAGTCTCGACAATACTTAGCAATATATATTTCGCAAACATTTAAATACTATATGATCACGACCGAGTCATTCCTTTATACTGCATTGGTGTGTCAGGTGCTTCGGTTTTCTCGTCAGCATCCAGTATATGCATCTATGTTAAGGTAAAACTAGCCTTCCGGCAAAGTAACAGTAACTCCGAACTTGAAGCCTATGGCAGTTGCCCAGCTCCCAGGATTTGTTGATGAGGAAAGCTTATTAAGACAGAAGATGCAATATTTAGTTACTTTTGAGTTCCCTAAGCTCACGTGAATTGGACCAGGAACCATGTAGTGTCCTTCAGACCTTGAGGTAGATGGGCATTACCGGGCCTTGGTTTTACTGCATTGCCGTGCCAGACATGTTGTCCGATCCGTCAGCGTCCAATAGCTACATCAATATCCAATATGCTGGTAACACGAAGCTTACATTTAGAAAAAAAAAACAAATAAAAGAATGACCTTGTTTGTTTAGGTTTAGACTTTTTGACTTATACCTTAAAGCTAGCTTTTTTGATTAAGCATCTTACAAGCCTCTAGCTTTTAAGCCAAGTTAGAGTGTTTGGTAATCTGCCTTTTTCGATTTCTTGAGTTTTAGCTTAAAGTTGTAAAGTCTAAAATACCCCTGATACAAGTTACCACTTGTTCATTCACTAATAAAGCCATCACAAATAGTCGCTCTGGTCTTCTGACATGTGGGGATCGAATCGCATCTGATGAGGGTGGGGAGGAGGAACGAGAGGAAAACATGAATGAGTTTCGAATTATTTGTGATGGCATTTCGTGGGTAATTTTAGTGAGCTTTAGTAGCAGAGGGATATTCTATTCCGCAAAAGGCAAAAAAACATCTCTCTCATGGCTTATGACTTTTAGACTTAAAATAACTTAAGTTTTTTATAAGCTGGATGAAAAAGTCACTCCTTTATTTAGACTTAGACTTTTTTTTGTTTTTAAACTAAAGAAAAAACCTAAACAAACAGAGTTGAAAGCATCCAATAGTTTACGGCTTCAGCCTTTTACTCCTTCAATGAAATATAGCGTCCTGTTTTTTTCTATAAAAAACACACACACACACGCTAAGCTTACCTGAGTATGAAGGGAAAATACAAACCTGATGTTTATCGCCAATATACTTGAGGTCCTGAACCTCCTGCCACGCATTTCCATTTTTCAATGGCTTTTGTTTCGTCTCTCTAAATTTCTCCATTATCTACCTTCCTCAACTGAAGTGTAGAAGGATTCACCCAGCAGACGGAGTCAGAAGTAACTTCACCACGAGCTTTCTCCTTGCAGTTCAGACTCTTTTGGGGCCGATGTTGTCTATTTTTCTCTCTTTGAAATGAATAGGAGAGCTCATGTCCTTGTTTTTTTATATAAAAAGATTCTCGTAAGTCTCGACAATACTTAGCAATATATGTTTCGTAAACATTTAAATACTATATGATCACAAGTCATTCCTTTATACTGCTTTGCTGTGTCAGGTGCTTCGGTTTTCTCGTCAGCATCTAGTATATGCATCTATGTTAAGGTAAAACCAGCCTTCCGGCAAAGTAACAGTAACTCCGAACTTGAAGCCTATGGCAGTTGCCCAGCTCCCAGGATTTGTTGATGAGGAAAGCTTATTAAGACAGAAGATGCAATATCTAGTTACTTTTGAGTTCCCTAAGCTCACGAGAATTGGACCAGGAACCATGTAGTGTCCTTCGTCAGAACTTGAGGTAGATGGGCGTTACCGGGTCTTGGTTTTACTGCATTGCCGTGTCAGACATGTTGTCCGATCCATCAGCATCCAATAGCTGCATCAATATCCAATATGCGGGTAAGACGAAGCTTACATTTAGGGAAAAAAAAAAACAAATAGAAGAACGACCTGTTTGTTTAGGTTTAGGTTTTTTGGTTTATACCTTAAAACTAGGTTTTTTTTGCTTAAGCATCTTATAAGCCTCTAGCTTTTAAGCTAAGGTAAGGTGTTTGGTAATCTGGCTTTTTCAATCTCTTGAGTTTTAGCTTAAAGATGCAAAGTCTAAAATACCTCTGATACAAGTTACCACTTGTTCATTCACTAATAAAGCCATCACAAATAGTCGCTCTGGTCTTCTGACATGTGGGGATCGAATCGCGTCTGATGTGGGTGGTGGGGTGGGGAGGAGGAACGAGAGGAAAACATGAATGAGTTTCGATTTATATGTGATGGCATTTTGTAGGTAATTTTAGTGAACTTCAGTGGTAAAGGGATATTCCATTCTGCAAAAGTAAAAAAAAATTTCTCTCATGGCTTATGGTTTTTAGGTTTAAAATGGCTTAAGCTTTTTATAAGCTGAATGAAAAATGCACCTCTTTGTTTAGTCTTAGGCTTTTTTTTTTGTTTTTAAGCCAAAGAAAAAGTCTAAATAAACAAGGTCGATGTTAGAATAGGTATTAGAATAGGGACTTTTGTATTTCTTTATCTGCTTTTTATATTTTTCTATCTGTATATGGCATACACCCCTTGTACCCACTATATATATTGCTCATTGGGTCTCTTCAATACACACATAATATTCATAACATGATACCAGAGCGAAGGTTAAGGTTACTGTAGCACTGCAGTTGCCTAGCCTCTACTCACTTCCGCTGCCGCTGCACCCGGGAGGACCGATCTTCACTCCCGGGGGTGACCTTCTGCTGTATATTTTTTTTCTTGGCGTAGAAGCAGCCGTCATGGCTTCCCTGCTCGGATCCTAACCAGAGCCACCGCTCTTCGTCTCTAGATCTGTCGATCCCTTCGGTCATCGTGCCCTTCGTGCAGCATCATCGGCATCGACCTTGGGTCTGTCGATTTGGCTATTCGGGCTGTTCGTTGTTGGATTGCTTCTCGAGGTCGCGACTTCTGCTGCACCGACGGAAGGCCATGGCCCCTGCACCAACACCAACATTGTCCTCGAGCTCCCCCACCGGATCCGGTGTCGCCAGCCTTGGCTCGAGTAAGATGGATTGCTCCCCCGCGCTGGTTCGCCGTGCCGATCTCACCAATCTCCAGAGCTGCCTCATCTTCCTCGCCTAGATCGGATCCCAATCTGCGCCGTCAAAGTCCCGCCTCTCCGGATCTAAGCCGTCGGAGACTTGTGGGGCCTGTGGGACCTTCTCCGCCAAGGTCTGCACCACTGGAGTCTTCTTCACCCTATCCTTCTCCACCGAGGTTTGCACCGCTGGAGTCTTGCACATGCGGTCGCCTTGCTCGGAGTCGCCTCTTCCTGTGCCACTCTCACCGAGCTCCGACTCTGCTCTGCTGTGCTAGGCGCCGCCCCCTTCCTTTCGACATGCCGGAGCTTGGGTGGAGAGGGAGGAAGAAGGAGGCGCAGTGGCTGCTATCAGTGGAGAGGGAGGTACCAGGAGGCGTAGTGCACTTATGCGCAGATGGGCTGGGCTTGTTTTGTCTTGGGCTGGTGCTTGCTATTGGTGTTTGGAGGAGAGATGCAATTGCTTGATGTGCTGCTGCTAGCTATTCTTGCTGCTACTTCTAGCTATTATTTGTGTCTTTTTCTTCCGTTGCGTCCATATAAGTTCGTATCACTCTATCTTTGAGTTCATCTAAGCCATACGAGTCCACAAATTTATTGTCAGTCATAGAAGCATAGGAATTGCCTTATGCATGGCAGCAGCCGCTGCTCCCGCTCTTCTTTCTGAGATGCGTGTAGATCGTAGAAGTCATTATGATGTTGCCGCTTTCTTAGACGCCCCCTGAGCTTCTAAGGCCGCCGTCTTGGGCTTCGATTTGCGCTGTCATACTTCCACCTATTCCTATTTGGCTTGATTTGACAACTCTCTCTATTTATGTCGATTTCATCATCTTCTTCATCGTGTTGGCGTGGTCAACTTTGCACCCGCTTGCCTCTATTTTCTCAACCCTTGGACCTTGTGCTTTATGGGCAGGCGCACGGTCCCAGATGGAAGGAGATCTTTTGATACTCGATATATCCAAGAGCTGCATGCTACGACGACATTATCAAGACTTTGGATTTTTCATATTTTTAGTGTTAACCATTTTTTTAATGCAATGCTATTGCATACGCATTGCATTTGAGGGGTGTTAGAATAGGTATTAGAATATAGATTCTTTTGTATTTCCTTATCTGCCTTTTGTATTGCCTTATCTGTATATGGCATACACCCCTTGTACCCAATATATATATATATATATATATTGTCCATTAGGCCTCTTCAATAGATACCTTTTTGTTTAGTTTTAGACTTTTTTTTCGTTTTTAAGTCAAAAAAAAAAGTCTAAACAAATAGGGTCGAAAACGTCCAATAGTTTACAGCTTCGGCCTTGTAGTCCTTCAATGAAATATAGTGTTCTGTTCTTTTTTTAAAACAAAAAATACACACACACGCGCTAAGCTTACCTGAGTATGAAGGGAAAATAAAAACCTGATGTTTATCGCCAATATACTTGGGGTCCTGAACCTCCTGCCACGCATTTCCATTTTTCCATGTCTTTGGTTTCGTCTCCCTCTAAATTTCTCCATTAGCACCTTCCTCAACTGAAGTATAGAAGATTCACCTAGCAGACGGAGGAGTCAGAAGTAACTTCACCACGAGCTTTCTCCGTGCAGTTCAGACTCTTTTGGGGCCGATGTTGGGTCTATTTTTCTCTCTTTGAAATGAATAGCAGAGCTCCTGTCCTTGTTTTTATTTCATAAAAAGATTCTCTTAAGTTGGACAATACTTAGCAATATATGTTTCGCAAACATTTAAATACTATATGATCAAAAGCCATTCCTTTATACTGCATTGCTGTGTCAGGTGCTTCGGTTTCTCGTTAGCATCCAGTATATGCATCTCATCTATGTTAATGTAAAACTAGCATTCCGTCAAAGTAACAGTAACTCCGAACTTGAAGCCTATGGCAGTTGCCCAGCTCCCAGGATTTGTTGATGAGGAAAGCTTATTAAGACAGAAGATGCAATATTTAGTTACTTTTGAGTTCCCTAAGCTCGCGTGAATTGGACCAGGAACCATGTAGTGTCCTTCAGACCTTGAGGTAGATGGATTATAAAACCATTCAACAGAGGACAAGAGATCGAAGACTCTGTCACTGTGAGGGAGTAATATTTTAGGGGGTGCTGCCCAGATCTCTCTGGAAATAAAGAACATTACGAACCAGCTTATACCTTCCAAACAGCAGGTGCGGTACACAAGCAACGCGCCTATGGGCCACAGCAATACCACCAGGGGAAAACCATGCCCTAGGGCACGGCAGAGCATATTACCTGCCCCAAGGGTACGACAGAGGTGAATTCGGCACTCTTGACCGTGATATTTGACGTGTGGCGAAACGAAGAAGGTAAATATGGCAGAGAGGAGGCTACTTTTATTATTGACTCCGCAAAAAATGCTGTAAGTGCCAAAAACTCGTAGACGAGCGGTGAGCCCGGTTTGCTTCGAGATCTCAGCCCTCTCACCTACCACCAAGACAACTAGACAAGTATATCGTTGGAGGACTTGTCGGACACTTGACTCCCAATTCCTGAGGCTGAGATTTCAAGTGAAATATTCAAAGTTATAACGGTTGCCGTTCGGTGTTTAGAACCTAGCACATCAAGCCATGTTGTCATAATACTAGAAACCCGAGCGCGCCTTGGCGCGTGGAGTTGAACAAATGTGATTGTAATTAAGAGAAAGAAAATGTAATCAATACAACGCATAGCTTTGGAAAACTAACCATAAACACTTCAACAGCCCTACCAACAGTCACATCTATTTACGATTGGGCAAGACTAAAGTAACATTTTAGATATGCACAAGGAGCATTGTTTATATAGTTAAATTAGAAGTGGCTGAAGTCTATGAATCAATCAATATAGAAGCAATTCAGTGTAATGGAAGCTCATACCAGACTATCTTGAAGCATTTACAATTTGGAAATACAGTCCTCCAGCTTCTGAGCAGCAAGACTCTGCCAACAACGTCCAGAAAAATCAGTTAGATCATAACCCTATTTTTCCAATTTAATCCGGCTCATGAGTAGACACTCATCCCAAATATCAAGCCACCTGTAGACACAATCCATATTAAAGCTAATTCCCATCTAGTTCACAAGAAAATGTAGATAAATTTTTTGGAGCACATTTAAATAGAAAATAGACGACAGCCACCTTGATCCATTTACATCAATCAACAGGCTCTCCCCATAGCGCCATCCATTTTGACAATGGCCTAAGAAGATGCTCCCATCTCACCACAGAATCATTACATAAGTAAAACTGTATTGATTGTGGTATTTTAAACTTCTCTCAAATACCAAATTCTAATAGGGATATCCAAGTCACCAACATATGCTACCCCTTAATTCTCCTGCGAATTAGCTCCAAATATCAAACACATCCGCATCAACTATACCAAATATATTTACAAAGGGCAACCTCCCTTCCCTGTAGATTGCAATAGCAGTCTGCTTTGTTCAAGTCCAAAAGCATGCTCTGATAGCGCTATTTTAGTAGCACCAGTTATAGTTTTGACCATAATTACATTGTAAGTAGAAAAATTCATAGGGTTCAATGGCAACCAAGTACATGGCTCACTGCATATCCACTATTTAAACGAATCAAATGAACTGAATTACAAAGGGGAACAATCATAGGTACAAAGGATCACCTTTGTGGGGACCCCGGTAATTATCTCCATAAGACCGAGATTAGACAAGGTCTTAGGGACATAATCACGGGTCTCCGGTAAATGAATTCCAATTTAACTCTATCCAAGTGAGAGGCTTGGACGAATACTAGAGCCCCAACGATCATGCGCGCTGTTCCCTTGCGAGCGCTACATGATTGTCGATTCTCTTCCGATTCGAAGCACTACACTTAGTGAGTTAAATGGGGATCCATTAACAACGAGTATGACTTATATTGGCTCCCAAGATCACCGACCAATATACTCATACCCTCATCCAACGTTGGTTACATCCATACAACGCATACAACAAGAGATAAAAGACATACTGCATAGTAGTCAAGTTTACAGTTTATTACATACGGCCGACCGGCCAAATTCAAGTAAAGTATCAAGTAGCGTGAAGTAAATAGATAAAGCAAAAGACCAGCAGTGGTATGCCCATCACCCATCGGCAACCGACTGGGGGTTAAATGATAGCACACTACTCATTAGTGTCACCCAAGTCAACACTAGCGAGATCGTCATACTCATAATCTTCCTCACCTGAAAAGGCCAGCAAACATCTGGCTGAGTACAAGTGTACTCATGAAGTCTTACACAAATAAAATAGTTATGCATAAGGGTCATTCAAAGGATGGCTCATATTGGTTTAGTTTTGCGAAAGAGACGCAACAATTAACATCCTACACATACTAGTTTTTCATGTGCCCATTTAAAATCAGATTTGAAGTAGAAGTAAAACATATAGTAAAGCATTTCAGTAATAAACAATTGAATCATACAAAGACCAAAGTGGCAGCCCACTTTGATGAACTAAACACATGAACATCCCGTTCATGACGAATACCAAGTTCAACCTCAATTTTTAATTAAAAGTCTAACAATAAGCAGCCACAAATTTCAAGCGGTCGTCCATAACCGTGGACACGGCTATTCGAATAGATTTATACCCTGCAGGGGTGTACTAATTTACCCACACGACTTGATTAGCCCGTAAGCCTCCAGATGCCTCCGAAAGTAGCATACTTCCTATGGTATGCCGGCCGAGTAAATCAAGATACAATCATTTTCAGCAAGAAAGCCCTATTGAGCTAAGTCCCCCTTGTGAGATGGTTCCTTGCCTAGTACAAGCGTCTGATAGCACTTGCTAGGGGGCTCACAAGTTATATTGGACATACCGATGCAATCAAAACAAATAAAATTGGTGCTCTCTTGCACGCTATAAAGGATTACATCGGCTCCTAAGGAACATAGGATTTCACGGTCGCTATGCCCCTTACACCACCAAGGACTTAACACAATAAAACCCTCCCCTTACTTAACCATACGGCACCCATATACCGTGTGGCGGCCGAGTGTTGCTTGAGCAGCGGTACCCAAAGTTCGGTCCTTAATTGTCCAGACAAGTCCTTCCACTTACCCAATGCTCGTGCACAAAGCACCATCACTAACCAACACTTGTCCAGACCAGATCTCATTTTAAAAATGACAAAATTTAACTCATAAAACAGCTACAAAGATCTGAAGTATAAATCATAAAATGAGAGTTGTGTTTATCCCAAAACCGCCGGGTTATTTCCGACGATCGAACTACCGTATCTAGACTTGCATGGCTAAGCAATTCTATAACCCATAATTCACACATCCTATCTTAAGCATATAGGAGTTGGCATAATTCAAGATTAACCTCAAGCATAGGACATAACTAAACTACACATCACAAAAATATTGACATAATCAAAATAGCATGCAAGCAATTATCATTGCACTATCTTAACCAAAACTGGGATCAAATATGATGCAAAAGAAAGTTCAAATGATGCTTGCCTTGCTGGTACAGTAGCTGCTCGCTCTCAGTAGCGTAAGTGTCGATATCAATATGCTCGGGATCTATATAATTATAACATCAAATAAATACTGAGAAAACAACTCAAAAACCAAAATGCTCAAAAATGCATGATTTTTCTACAGTAGTTAGGTTACGATTTTAGATGGATTTAGGTCAAAGAATTATTCCATTTGGAGTTATGAATTGGAAGTTATGCTATTTTGAATTTCAGGTTTCATTAACCCCAAGTTATGTAATTTAATTATTTGGCTAAAATTTGTAGAACAGTGGTGGGGTAAAGGATTACATAGGTAAATAGGTAATATTAATACAAGTTCAGAATAGTTGAGTTTGTCCCATTTGGAGTTCTTATGATTTAGTTATTGATTTTCAAAGTTATCAGCCTTTTATAGTATAAAAATAATGGAGTTAAAGATTATATTCTCCCAAATATAGTTTCTATGACAGAAGTAATATGGAGATCATTTTTAGAATTAATTTCACTAAAAATGAAAATTATCAAAAGTGGTCCCACTGTTTTTGGAGCTTCCAATAATTACTTATGCATTTTTGAAGTTATCAGTCATTTTTCTATTGTACAAATAATGGTTTTAATGGATTAATCTCCAAATAAAGCTCTCTGCTACAGAGACAGGTTTGAAACTAATTTTACTATAAAGTTCATTAAATAAGAAAATTATCAGAAGTGTTTTCATCCATTTTGGAGTTAAAATGATTTAGTTATGCCTTTTAGAAGTTATACATATTTTTCAGTGTATGAATTAATTCATTCTCAGAATTTCTTAATCGGCTAATACTTTTCTTACCGTGCGCTGGCTAGCCGCAGACGCTGACGGGCGGGACCGGTGAATAGTGTGTTTCCTAATTTAACTCAGATTTGAAATCCTGATCTGACATGTGGGACCCGCCGTCAGTGACTCGGTCCACAGAACGAGTCCACGGGTGCACGCGAACGGTGCACGGGGTTTATCGCCTAGGCCCACATGTCGGTCACTCCACTCTGGTATAACCCGCGGTTTTACGTACGGGACCCGTGTAAGTGACTTATTACTACGGCTAAGACATCAATTAAATGCTAATCCAATCATTAGGCATTAATGGTGTCATTTGCGTAAGCGGTTAACTTCGATCATTGCGCGTGCGACAATGCGCGTGAGGTTGCGGCGGTTCGCGGCGCTACGCGCCACGGCGGGCCGACAAGACTGCGGCGACCGCGCAATAGTGCTCTGCGTCTCGAGAAGTGGTGGCGGGTCTCGGGTGCCCTACACCGTCGGCTGGCGAAGCTAAGCGGCGGCGGTGCTACGGCAAAGTGCAAACAGCATAAGGAAGCTCCGCAGCGACATACAAGCAGGTGCCAGAGGTCCTAGGGAATAACTAGGAGCTACCTGAAGCTAGGAGAGGCTCGAGGAAGCTTGGAGCAGCTGGAGGCTTGTCGGTGCCGGAGAAGAAAGTAGCGGAAACCCTGCTTCACGTGGAGAGATGGCCCTGAACAAAGTGGTGACAAAAAGGATGGTCGGAGTAGCACCAAGGTGGAACCAATGCTACAAGTCATCGCAAGAGCTAGGGTTAGCAAAAATAGAGAAGGCATGGAAGGTAGAAGGCGAGGGCCTTTGGTGTTGAGAAGCTTACGGAGAGATGAGCTCAAGGAAGCTTCCTCTCCTCTGTCAACCGAGGAGAAGTGAGGGGAAAGGAGGGCTTGAGGGGTGATAAAGCCGAGAGAGCGTTGGGGTGGGGTGGTGCGAGATGCCCGAGCTCGGGAGTGGTCGGTCGGGCGGTGACACGGCGGCGCCTCGACGTGAAGCGGCTCTCGGGCGAGGCGTGCGGTCTTTGCTCTGCGCGCTTCATCGCGAGGAGGAAGAAGCGGCCAGCGGCAAGGGTCCGGCGATCGGCACAGAGCGCGGCGCGGAGCGAAAAAACGTTGGATCAACACCGTTGGATCACGAATGTATGGGCGAGATCGAGAGGGTTGGACGAGTCAACGGTGATGAGATCGGACCGTTGAGCGAAGATCGGACGGTGCATGTGAAGGTGCGATTAGGCGGTCGGTGAGCCGCCTCGCGAAGTCGGACTCAAACCCGAGGAACGATGGCACTGCTCGATGAGTTTGACTGAGATTTAATTAGTTTGCCCTAGTTTGACTGAGGCTTAGAAATAGAAATAAATTTCCAAAAATTATGAAATAATTTGTGGGGGTTCCTGGGATGATATAGTTCCCATAAAAATTATGAAACCCTACCGTTCACATTAAAATTTGTGACATTTAAATTCAAACATGTTGTATGTCTATGAATGTTGTTTGAATTCTAATTAGGTTCAAACTGTTCCCAAAAATTTTGGAAAAATTATAGTTATTCATGAAAACTAATGTAGTATTTGATTAAATTGGTTTCAGATGATGATCACAACTTTTTATCACTGATTCGAATTGAAATGTGAATTTTGATGTGTATGTTCACCCCAAATTAGATTTTCCAAGTACAATATATTATGGAAATGTTTTGAATTTGATAATGCATGTTAGTGAAATACATATTAATCCAATTTAATTAGTTGGGGCTGTGACAAACCTCCCCATTACAAAGATCTCGACAGAGATGCGGGTGGAGAAGAATTAGAAAGTTTTCATTAGAAGTTGTAATTTATGTTGTCTTGATTTCCTTCAAAGATAGTGTTGACTTGTTATAATTATACTATAAGAATGAATTTTTACATTGATAGGTTTTACCTTTCCTTTCTTGATACGAAGGCACTTCATGTAGAGAAGAGGTCTGGATATGCCGCTCGCATCCGGTCTTCACGTTCCCAAGTTGCTTCATCTTCCGTGTGGTTGCTCCATTGGACCTTGACGAACTTGATGTCACGATTCCTCGTCTTGCGCTCGGTTTCTTCAAGGATACGAATCGGGCTCTCTCGATAAGATAGATCGGGTTGCAAGTCGAGTTTGTCCAACTCGGTTGCTTCCGTTGGGACTCGAAGACATTTCTTGAGTTAGGAGACATGGAAGACGTTATGTACGTCTGAAAGTGATGGTGGCAATTCCAACTGGTATGCCACCGATCCCAACTTAGCTAGAATACGGAAAGGTCCAATATACCGAGGTGCTAATTTACCTTTGATTTGGAAGCGACGTACTCCTTTCATAGGAGAGACTTTAAGATATACATGATCGTCCACTTCGAAACTCAACTCGCGACGACGACGGTCGGCATATGACTTCTGACGTGATTGAGCCGTCCTAAGTCGTTCACGAATGACACGAACTTGTTCTTCAGCATCTTCCACCAAGGTTGGGCCATAGAATGGCCTCTCCCCGGCTTCGGACCAGTTCAAAGGTGTTCTACAAGCTCTCACATACAATGCTTCGAAGGGTGACATCTAGATGCTTGATTGGAAACTATTGTTGTAGGAGAACTCATGAAATGGCAAACACTTCTCCCAGTTTTTGCTATAGGACAGCACACAAGCTCAGAGAAGGTCTTCTAAAATCTGATTCACTCTTTCAACTTGTCCATCTGTTTGCGGGTGGTAGGCGGAGCTGAAAGATAGACTGGTCCCCATCGCTTTATGTAAGCATCCCCAGAAATAGGATGTGAATTGAGGGCCTCTATCGGAAACTATCACCTTTGGAACACCATGGAGACAAACAATTCTTGCAATGTAAAGCTCCGCTAACTTGTCCCCACGGTAGGTGGTCTCGACAGGAATGAAGTGAGCAACCTTCGTCAAACGGTCTACAATTACCCATATAGAATCAAATCCAGTTTTAGTTCTAGGAAGGCCGGTGATAAAATCCATGCCAACTTCTTCCCATTTCCACTGGGAATGGGCGGGGATCTAGAGTACCGGTGGCTTCAAATGCTCACCTTAACTCTTTGACATAGATCACACTCGGCCACATCTGCGCATAGCGTGTTGCTTCATTCGCTCCACCACGGTTTGTTTTCAAATCTTGATACATTTTCGTACTCCGGGGTGGATAGAAATTTTGAGTTATGAGCCTCCTTGAGAATCAACTCTCTCAAGTGGCGATCAAATGGTACCACCATACGGTTTCCAAACCATAGGGTACCTTGTGCATCTTGCTTAAAACATTTTGCCTTGCCTTGTTTCATTAGTTCTAAAATTTGAGCCATACGAATCAGTTTTAGGGCTTCCTTAATCTGGTCCTCAAGTGTGCAAGTCACACCGAGGGCGCAAGCGAACCTTCTTCGACTATTTCGGTGTAGGCCTTGCAATGCAAAGCACATAAGCTGCGAGAAAAGGAGTTCTGACAAGCGATTGCATTGAGATTTTCGCTCAATCGTCGGCCATGACATTAGCCTTCCCTGGATGATAATGGAGTCCCATATCGTAATCCTTAATCAACTCAAGCCATCTTCTTTGTCTCAAGTTCAGGTCGGCTTGGGTGAAAATGTATTTAAGGCTCTTATGGTCGGTGTAGATCTCGCAACGATTACCGATGAGGTAATATCGCCAAATCTTCAAGGCATGAACTACAGCTGCGAGCTCTAGGTCGTGTGTGGGATAATTGGCCTCATGGGGTCTCAATTGCCTCGATGCATAGGCCACTACTTGGCCCTCCTGCATGAGTACACAACCGAGCCCGTGGCGAGATGCATCACAGTAGATATCAAAGCTCTTGTGAATGTCTGGCAGAACAAGCACGGGAGCTTCTGTTAGGCATCCTTTCAGGGTTTGGAAGCTTTGCTAACATTCTGCTGTCCACTCAAATTTCTTTTCTTTCTTTAGAAGTTGGGTCATAGGCTTTGCAATTTTGAGAAATTCTTGATGAACCTACGGTAGTATCCATAAGTCCAAGAAAACTACGAATGTCGGTGGCGCTCTTGGGTTGCTTCCACTCAAGGACATCTCGTACCTTACTAGGATCAACAATGACACCGCCTTTAGATAGGATATGTCCCAAGAAACTAACCTCTCGAAGCCAAAACTCACATTTCTTTGAATTTGGCATACGGTGATGGTGTGAAGCTTTTCTAACACAAGTCTCAAATGTTGCTCGTGCTCAAGATCGGACTTAGAGTAGATAAGGATATCATCGATGAAAACCACTACAAACTGGTCCAAATACTCCACGAACACCGAATTCATGAGGTTCATGAAATAAGTGGGGCATTGGTCAAACCAAAGGACATGACCGTGTACTGCATAAACCGTAGCAGTAGAGAGGCGGTCTTGGAATGTCCTCGGTTCTAACTTTAATCGATGGTAGCCTAACCTCAAGTCAATTTTGGAGAACACAGAGCTCCACTAAGCTGGTCAAATAGGTCATCGATCCGCGAGCGGATACTTGTTCTTGATGGTGACCTCATTCAGCGGACGATAGTCAACACACATCCGTAGACTCTTGTCTTTCTTCTTGACAAAGAGAGCGGGCATCCCAAGGCGAGGAGCTAGGCCTGATGAAACCCTTGTCTTGCAACTCCTTAAGTTGTTCTTTCAGTTCTGCTAGCTCATTGGGCGGAATCCGATCACGGCCTTTTGAGATGGGCGCGATGCTGGGTGCAAGCTCAATGACAAACTCTACCTCTCGGTCGGGGCATGCACGGAAGTTCCTCGGGAACACATCGGGATACTCACTCACTATTGGTACCTCCTCTAACTTGAGGAGGTACTCGCCTCTAAAGCATAAAGGTGAGAACTACCCACTAAAGGTGCAAAGACGACTGGATGCCGAGTCCTCGCTAGTCAGAAATAGACCATTTGGGCACAATCAATCTTCCCCGATTCTTAGATAACCAATCCATCCCTAAGATAACATCAATGCCCACTGAACTTATCACTATTAAGTTTCTTTGAAAAGCTAACATTTTGTATTTCAATTTTTCGTCCTGTGAGACTTGATCGATTAGAAAACCGACCACGGGACCGAATATGACAAGGTGGGTGAAGTGTATGTATCTTGAATTGGTTAATTGCAGCATACTCGTTTTAATAAATGAATGAGATGCTCCAGAATCAAATAAAACCGATGCGGGACATGAATTAACAAGTAGTGTACCTAGGACAACATCAAATCGTCGGTCGCCTCCTCTGTGAGGCGTGGTTGGCGCGACCACGTGCATCTTTGGGTGGAGTAGGTGCTTGCTCTGTGGTGGTGGCGGTGGCCTCGCCGGAGTAGGGCTGGTGGTCTTTGGAGCGAGTCGTCCGGCATCCTCGCCGCTTGGCGAGGCAACTGCAGCATAGTGGCCCGACGACCCACAGATGAAACAAATGACGCCGGGCTTGTATGCCCCGCCGATCTGTGGTCTCGCCCCGTCTTTGTCTTCTGAGCTGCCGGTGGAGAAGGTCGTGGAGGTGCCACAGAGACCTCGATGGTCTTGGAAGGCCGGGCACGAGGTGCACGAGGTAATCTGGCGCGGCACAGGAAAGCGCCACTCGCCAGCTGCGTCTGTAAAGCCTTCCTCCTCTTCTCGACTCATCCATTTGTCATGCTCTCATGCTCCACCACTATCGCCTTGTTGACGAGATCTTTGAAACTCCACGAAATCATGTGCGGCTAAAACAAGCCGCAACTCCTCTGATCCCATGGAAGAACTCGTTCGGCGACGGCGTCTGTCGAGATGTCGTCCGGAGCATACATGGCCAAGTAGTTGAAATCATGCAGGTACTCAATGACTGTCCTCTGCCCCTGTCTCAAGGCAAGGAACTGCTGCTGCTTGATAAGCAGCACTCCCTCCGATATATGGGCCTCTCGGAGCGCGTCCACGAATTCGTCCCAAGTCGGGCGTGACCAGTGGCTGCATGGCGAATAACTATCCCACCACGCTCGCCGCACCGCCAACTGATAGCTGGCAAACAAGACTCTCTCAACTCCGGTACACTGTGCAATGTTCAGCTTCTTCTCTATGTTGTGCAGCCAGTCCTCTGCGTCCATCGGGTCCTTGCGGCCCGCAAATGTCGGAGGGTTGGTTCGCTGAAACTCAGCGAGACCTCCGGACGCTCGGTGCGGGGCAGCTCCTCCTACGGAGCGGGAGGCTGGGCGGTGTTACGTCGATCGCCTCAAGCATCCGGTGCAGTCCATCCGGTTGCGCTCAATCATCATCATAAACTTCGACCATGGATGGCGGCGGAGGAGCACCTCCTCGGCGGTCCGCCTGCTTTGGGACGGCGGCTAAGAGGGCTCGCCATGCTCGGGCAGTCTTTGGGACGATCGTCCCCGATCGTAGAAATCGCTCAAGGGTGCTAGGCGGGTGCCTAGATGGGGAGCCTGCGCGCGAGAGCTCCCGATCGCGTAATCGGTCTGTCATCTGTATTGGACAAGGATGGTTAGTAAACAAGATAAAAGCCATTACTTGGCTATACCTGCACAATCAATATCAAAGAGCAAGAAAATTGTAACATCGAATGGAACACCAAACATTAAGCAACATAAAACCAAATCGATACAACTCCGTACATAAGCGCCCGCAGGCTTAAGATTACAATAGAAATAGGAGTGTTTGCAAATAAAACATAACAGTTCGACATCTACTACCCTATTACATAAACCTAAGGATACAAGCTCAAACATAGAGCTCTCTGCCCTAACTGCCTAGATATTATTCCGGTCAAAATTCACCGAAAATTCGTCCAGAAGATGTGCCCCAGGGGATCCACTATCATCAGGGTCCCCTAGATTAGGAAGACGCAAGGGCGATCCTATGGCGTTAATATGACCTTCTACCATGGGAAGGCGACAACCTGCTGGCGCAGAAAGATAAGGGGAAATCGTATTAGTGCCATATAACACACTGGGACGAATGAGCCTCATGTCATGCATGAGCCTTAAGTGCTCCTGAGCTTCAATGAGACGCTGTCGCGTCTCCCACAACTCATGCACCATGCAGTGATGCATTTGGTCCATTACGTGGACCAATCTCGCCAACTGCATGACTTGGGAGTCCTCCCCAAACTGGATCCTAGCAAACGAGTTCACGTTCCTAGCGCGTGCGCGCATCGGAAAGTGATCATATGGGGTGGTGACTCGTCGGTCGTAGCGAGAGCGACTCATGGCCACCAAAGCCACCTCTTGTAACGCCATGGCCTCGAAGTGCCATGCGCTGGAAGCGGTAAGGTATGCTCGATGCTTGTCTAGCAATGATATCTATCAACGCCATAAATTCCTCCATTCACGGTCCTCGATCACGGCGGTAGATGGAATAAGTGGGCTGATATGTGAAGTTTGCTCTCCACATCATGTCTCGTAGCAACGCGGGTATCCATCCACTCCTTGACTTGAGTTTCCGGACAAGGTGCGAGGTTCATCTAAAGGCAAGAAGGCAAGGTAAGTTAGTTTCATAAACCAAAAGCAGGATCGGAGAGAAAAGATACTAAGATGGATAAGGAATAAAAGATATTCTTAACTTAAACTTTCTGAAAATACTTTGATAATTTGAAAGATAATTTGACCAAGGGGCTTACTAACTTAACGCCAGTGCTACCTCTAACCTACGATCGGTATGGCTCACGATACCAGTATTGTGGGGACCCGTAATTATCTCCATAAGACCGAGATTAGACAAGGTCTTAGGGACATAATCACGGTCTCCGGTAAATAATTCAATTTAACTCTATCCAAGTGAGAGGCTTGGCCAAATACTAGAGCCCCAACGATCATGCGCTTGTTCCCTTGCGGCGCTACATGATTGTCAATTCTCTTCCGATTCGAAGCACTACACTTAGTGAGTTAAATGGGGATCCATTAACAACGAGTATGACTTATATTGGCTCCCAAGATCAACGACCAATATACTCATACCCTCATCCAACGTTGGTTACATCCATACAACGCATACAACAAGAGATAAAAGACATCTTGCATAGTAGTCAAGTTTCTGATTTATTACATACGGCGTATGACCAAATTCAAGTAAAGTATCAAGTAGCGTGAGTAAATAGATAAAGCAAAAGACCAGCGATGGTATGCCCATCACCCATCGGCAACCATTGGGGTTAAATGATAACACACTACTCATTAATGTCACCCAAGTCAACACTAGCGAGATCGTCATACTCATAATCTTCCTCACTGAAAGGCCAGCAAACATCTGGCTGAGTACAAGTGTACTCGCAAGTCTTACACAAATAAAATAGTTATGCATAAGGGTCATTCAAAGGATGGCTCATATTGGTTTAGTTTTGCGAAAGAGACGCAACAATTAACATCCTACACATACTAGTTTTTCATGTGCCCATTTAAAATCAGATTTGAAGTAGAAGTAAAACATATAGTAAAGCATTTCATAATAAACAATTGAATCATACAAAGACCAAAGTGGCAGCCCACTTTGATGAACTAAACACATGAACATCCCGTTCATGACGAATACCAAGTTCAACCTCAATTTTTAATTAAAAGTCTAACAATAAGCAGCCACAAATTTCAAGCGGTCGTCCATAACAGTGGACACGGCTATTCGAATAGATTTATACCTGCGGGGTGTACTAATTACCCACACGACTTGATTAGCCCGTAAGCCTCCGGATGCCTCAGAAGTAGCATACTTCCTATGGTATCTGGCGAGTAAATCAAGATACAATCATTTTCAGCAAGAAAGCCCTATTGAGCTAAGTCCCCTTGTGAGATGGTTCCTTGCCTAGTACAAGCGTCGATAGCACTTGCTAGGGGCTCACAAGTTATATTGGACATCTGGAGTGCAATCAAAACAAATAAAATTGGTGCTCTCTTGCACGCTATAAAGGATTACATCGGCTCCTAAGGAACATAGGATTTCACGGTCGCTATGCCCTTACACCACCAAGGACTTAACACAATAAAACCCTCCTTACTTAACCATACGGCACCCATATACGCGTGTGGCAAAGACGAGTGTTGCTTGAACAGTGGTACCCAAAGTTCGGTCCTTAATTGTCAGACAAGTCCTTCCACTTACCCAATGCTCGTGCACAAAGCACCATCACTAACCAACACTTGTCGGACCAGATCTCATTTTAAAAATGACAAAATTTAACTCATAAAACAGCTACAAAGATCTGAAGTATAAATCATAAAATGAGAGTTGTGTTTATCCCAAAACCGCCAAGGGTTATTTAACGATCGAACTACAGTATCTAGACTTGCATGGCTAAGCAATTCTATAACCCATAATTCACACATCCTATCTTAAGCATATAGGAGTTGGCATAATTCAAGATTAACCTCAAGCATAGGACATAACTAAACTACACATCACAAAAATATTGACATAATCAAAATAGCATGCAAGCAATTATCATTGCACTATCTTAACCAAAGCGGGATCAAATATGATGCAAAGAAAGTTCAAATGATGCTTGCCTTGCTGGTACAGTAGCTGCTCGCTCTCAGTAGCGTAAGTGTCGATATCAATATGCTCGGGATCTATATAATTATAACATCAAATAAATACCGAGAAAACAACTCAAAAACCAAAATGCTCAAAAATGCATGATTTTTCTACAGTAGTTAGGTTACGATTTTAGATGGATTTAGGTCAAAGAATTATTCCATTTGGAGTTATGAATTGGAAGTTATGCTATTTTGAATTTCAGGTTTCATTAACCCCAAGTTATGTAATTTAATTATTTGGCTAAAATTTGTAGAACAGTGGTGGGGTAAAGGATTACATAGGTAAATAGGTAATATTAATACAAGTTCAGAATAGTTGAGTTTGTCCCATTTGGAGTTCTTATGATTTAGTTATTGATTTTCAAAGTTATCAGCCTTTTATAGTATAAAAATAATGGAGTTAAAGATTATATTCTCCCAAATATAGTTTCTATGACAGAAGTAATATGGAGATCATTTTTAGAATTAATTTCACTAAAAATGAAAATTATCAAAAGTGGTCTCACTGTTTTTGGAGCTTCCAATAATTACTTATGCATTTTTGAAGTTATCAGTCATTTTTCTATTGTACAAATAATGGTTTTAATGGATTAATCTCCAAATAAAGCTCTATGCTACAGAGACAGGTTTGAAACTAATTTTACTATAAATTTCATTAAATAAGAAAATTATCAGAAGTGTTTTCATCCATTTTGGAGTTAAAATGATTTAGTTATGCCTTTTAGAAGTTATACATATTTTTCAGTGTATGAATTAATTCATTCTCAGAATTTCTTAATCGGCTAATACTTTTCTTACCGCAGCGCTGGCTAGCATGAGACGACGACGGCGGGATCGGTGAATAGTGTGTTTCCTAATTTAACTCGATTTGAAATCGATCGACATGTGGGACACGTAGTCGGTGACTCGGTCCACGAACTCGGTCCCACGGTGCACGCGAGCGGTGCACGGGTTTATCGCCTAGGCCCACATGTCCGATCACTCCACTCTACGGTATAACCCGCGATTTTACGTACACGGGACCCACGTGTAAGTGACTTATTACTACGGCTAAGACATCAATTAAATGCTAATCCAATCATTAGGCATTAATGGTGTCATTTGCGTAAGCGGACAACTTCTGATGAGCGCGCGTGCGACAATGCGCCGTGAGGTTGCGGCGGTTCGCGGCGCTACGCGCCACAGCAGAGCGGCCAAGACTGCGGCGGCCGCGATAGTGCTACGTCTCGAGAAGTGGTGGCGAGGTCTCGGGTGCCCTACACCGTCGGCTGGCCGGAGCTAGCGGCGGCGGTGCTACGACAAAGTGCAAACAACATAAGGAAGCTCGCGGCGACATACAAGCGGTGCGGAGGTCCTAGGGAATAACTAGGAGCTACTGAAGCTAGGAGAGGGCTCGAGGAAGCTTGGGCGGTGGAGGCTTGTCGGTCTTGGGAGAAGAAAGTAGCGGAAACCACGCTTCACGTGGAGAGATGGCCTGAACAAAGTGGTGACAAAAGGATGGTCGGGTAGCTTGAGCATCACATGGGAGGCTAGAAGAGCAAGGAATCGACAAAAGACTCACCGGACCAAGTGGGAGAGGAAAGGTTGTCCTTGGGCGAAAAGAGTAACACCTTCAAATTAAGCTGGATCTGTGGTGCATTGCAGAAACCAAGTGAGGTTTTGATCGATAAACTAAGGCATACAAGGTGTGCGCGGTGGAATGTGGACCATACCTCCCGGAGACAAGAAATGGCTCGAGGATGTCACTCGGTGCGTGCTCAAGAGCGGCCGAATGGCACCAAGGTGGAACCAATGCTACAAGTCATCGCAAGAGCTAGGGTTAGCAAAAATAGAGAAGGCATGGAAGGTAGAAGCTGAGGGCACTGGTGTTGAGAAGCTTACCAGAGAGATGAGCTCAAGGAAGCTTCCCTCTCCTCTGTCAACCGAGGAGAAGTGAGGGGGAAAGGAGGGCTTCGAGGGGTGATAAAGCCGAGAGCGTTGGGGTGGGGCGGTGCGAGATGCCGAGCTCGGGAGTGGTCGATCGAGCGGTGACACGACGGCGCCTCTGACGTGAAGCAGCGCTCGGGCGAGACGTGGCGGTGCTGCTCTGCGCGCGCTCTGTCGCGAGGAGGAAGAAGCGGCCCGACGGCATGGGTCCGGCGCGGTCGGCACAACGAGCGCGCGCGGAGCGAAAAAGCGGTTGGATCAACACCGTTGGATCACGAATGGATGGGCGAGATCGAGAGGGGTTCGGACGAGTCAACGGTGATGAGATGCGGACCGTTGAGCGAAGATCGGATGGCTGCATGTGAAGGTACGATTAGGCGGTCGGGCGACACCGCCTCGAAGTCGGACTCAAACCCGAGGAACGATGCTTTGGCTCGATGCGAGTTTGGTGAGATTTAATTAGTTTGCCCTACTTTGGTGAGGCTTAGAAATAGAAATAAATTTCCAAAAATTATGAAATAATTTGTGGGGGTTCCTGGTATGATATAGTTCCCATAAAAATTATGAAACCCTACTGTTCACATTAAAATTTGTGACATTTAAATTCAAACATGTTGTATATCTATGAATGTTGTTTGAATTTTAATTAGGTTCAAACTGTTCCAAAAAATTTTGGAAAAATTATAGTTATTCATGAAAACTAATGTAGTATTTGATTAAATTGGTTTCAGATGATGATCACAACTTTTTATCACTGATTCGAATTGAAATGTGAATTTTGATGTGTATGTTCACCCCAAATTAGATTTTCCAAGTACAATATATTATGGAAATATTTTGAATTTGATAATGCATGTTAGTGAAATACATATTAATCCAATTTAATTAGTTGGGGCTGTGACAACCTTCTTCCTCTTTCGGATTTTTCGGGCAGCCTCGCGGTTCTGCGCTAGCCTCCGCTGTATCTGCAATCACGGTGGAATGCACACCACTCACAATTATCAACACGACCATACATAGAAAATACAACAACATTTGCTACTTGTATGATTAGATTCCATTCCCATTCTTATGTATGCACTTTCGATCCCTGTTCTTTCCTTGGACACCACGGAGAATCCACGCACACAAACCTCGTTGCGCGCGCCACCACCCCAGCGGACAACACAATGACAACACGCGGCGCATTACATAATAAGCGAATAATCGAGCAGTGACAAGAGAAGCAAGCTAGTGGGCACCATTGGGGTGGGGTGCATGTCGCGGCTGTCATCGACGTCAGTGGAGGTGACGTTGAGCGGCCTCATGATGACGATGCCGGAGTCGCCCCAGTTCTCGAGCTACGCTGTCGCCGCCCTCGGCAAGCAGAATCGGCTGGCCTCCATCGCCATCCCCGGTGCTGCTATGCCCAACGCAACCACCACTCCATGCTGCACCAAATCACCACACTAATCACACAAGGGAGGAAAAAAATCAGACCTCTCAAAGATCACAACAAAACCAACTCTCCGCATTGGTGAGCAGCGCAAAGGTGGCGACGGTAAGGTTGCTCGAGGACTTGGAGCTGGGGTTGGGACCTTCACATTGCGCGCGCACAAACCAGACAAACGCATCAAAATACGCACACACGCAGCCAAAAGAAAAGATCAAAAACCAAAGAAGGAAAAGACTGAATAGTTCTTGGAATGCAGGAGCCAATGGCATTACTGCGGGGATGGAGGTCGAGAGGGAGGGTGCCATCTCCGATGTGGTATACAACTGTGCTGCTCTGCTCAAACGTGTAGCCATGCAAGACGATCGCGAGCGCGGTGCAAGGCAACAAATGGTTAGCGAGCTGAACATGCTGGTCCAAAGAAGGCAGAGCTCGCAGCACAAGAGAACAAAGGACAAGGCAGCTTAGCTAGGTTGGTTGCTACTTGCAATAGTACGAGGAACAACCGAAGATGAGCGAGATGCGTGAGTGAAACACCAAGAAGAAAGCAGAACAAGAAACCATAGTGAAAATAAGCAGCCAAAATCGCAGACCCAAGAATAGGCGGGGAACATGGGGCTCGACATAGAGCATCAACCGAGAATAGGAAGGATCCAGAGGAAGGAACTAACAGGACAGATAGAGGAACGAAGATCAACCGAAGGCGATACGCACGTGGCGGAAGCGAGAAATAAGACAGGGAGGAAGAGAGAGCACGACTGCAGTTGGGGTTGAAGAAGAGGCTAGACGCGCTGGACTCAGGGCCGAGACACGCGGCGACGAGCGACACAATCGAAGGATGCATCCAGATGCCTCGGTTTTTGTTTTGACTTTTGTCTCCCCAAAAGGTTGCTCGAACGGGCGGAATTATTAGCAGCAAGGTGCAGACGACACAACCAGCATAATCGAACGACCGAGAACAAACGAATCCAGGATCGGACGACCGAGGAAAAACAATGGGTGTGGACACCCGACAACCGCGCACTCCACCCATATTGGCCATTAAATGCGGCACAGCAGCCGAAAGGTGAGAACGTTGCAGGCAGCGAAACTAGCACCGAGCGCATCGCTCGGCCGATCGAACGCCGCACATCAACCCAAAAAAAATCCAATGACGCCACGTCGCGACAGCTCGCGACATGCGAGAACGAGACAACGACTGGAGGTGGGCATTAAATGCGGCACAGTAGATGTAACATCGCAACGCGCTCGCAGCGAAACGAGCATTCGAGCGTGTCGCTCGGCTGATCGGACGATGCACATGAACCAAACCAAATCCAACGATGGCACCTCGCTCGCGAGAATGACAGGCGAATACAAAACAACGATCGAACAGCGCGCAACGAATGACGACGAAATCGAACGAAACAAAAAAAATAGTGACGTAGCCACCCTGAGAAGCCCCCATCGTTGCACCCTTTTATATAGAGAGATTATCACAAGACCGGGCAACAGGGGCACGAAAAGAGTTTTTTTTTGATAAAATAGCACGGTCTTGTGATAATATTATTTCTTCTTTTTTAAAACTCCATAAAAAGATAAAAACTGTATCGGAATGTTGCCGTGAAGTCGGAGTACGATTTTCTCTATGTCCCGGTCGACTTTGGGTACTAATACTATTTTCTTTCGTGCTCTGAGTAGTACTTATAGTACTATTACTTTTACTATCTACGATTTTTTGTTTTGTCTGATTTGATAATTCGATTTGTAACATACAAAAATTGTAAACTTGGGATAATTATGTTGATAATAAATTTGAAAAGTATTTTGAGCATGTTTTTAAAATTTTTCTCAAATCGATTATTTCATTTGCATACAAATAGTAGCCTTAAAGGAATTTCGAGAAAAATGCAGAATAGATAAAATTATGAAAATATTACACAAGCAAGTATACTATGTTAGGAGCCTTCACAATAATATTTGGAGATCCTTTGCTATATTTACAAATTACTACAACTCACATCCTTTTCTGGGAGGGAATCCGCGCCAGTGTCCGGGGTATTTACGCGTCTTTGAGGCCGGACGAGGTATTTTCGCATCTCTGGGCCACGACAATACTATGGATGCGCCACGTGGCGCTATGAGGGGGAAAATCATGCCCCTATCGGGACAGAGCATATTTCCTGCCCGAGGGACGCAATCCGGTACTCTGGAGAAGGCAACATCGGACTTGGGGAGGAGAGAACTTGAGCCAGGCCAACCCAAAATAAAAGGATCAGGGTTGCTCTCCGTACTTTCCTTTCTCAGTATAATTGGGCTGACGCAATGGATTTCGGCCTTTGGCCTCCTCAAAAAGTATTTTGCAGGGATCTCATTGATAACAATCTCTCTGGTGCCTTGCCACGGGATTTGTGTTCGGGAGGCTTGCTCAAGAAGTTCACTGCTTTTGACAACAACCTGAACGTACGCCTGCCATCAAGTTTCATAAATTGCAGAAGCCTAGTAAGAGTTCGTCTGGACTGTTGGTAACTTCTCGCTTAAGTTACTATAGGGAAAGAGACTGTTGACTGTTGGAGCTGACCGTAACTTCACTATATCAATCAAGCATTGAAGCCTCCAGAATATTCCATCACCAAAGTTACTATAGGGAAAGAGACAGCGGCATAGGTTTGGCAATTTAAGGTGCTGCCGTGAACTCTCACAGAGGTACAGAACTAGAACCAATTCCTAGCCTAGCCATGGAGTCCTTGTCTTCCACAAAACTCGCCTCGCTCACCGTACTTATGGCCACCGCCACACTTGTCTCAGCCGCTGCAGTGCTGCCATCACTTGAAGAACAAGCTGGAGCGCTCCTTGCCTGGAAAGACACCCTCCCAGACAAACAAGTTCTCCAATCCTGGGGAAACAAGACATGGCCTTGCAACTGGCGTGGCATCAGTTGCAGCAGTACACAAGCGAAACGGCCGGTGATCACCAGGATCTCTCTGCGGGGGTTGCGGCTGAGAGGGACACTCGATGCCCTCAACTTCTCGGCCTTGACAGCCTTGACGTGTCTCAAGCTCCCACGCAACAGGCTTACCGGGAGAATTCCTCCGGATGTTGAGCTCCTCAAAGCGCTCAATGCTTTGGATCTGCACGGCAATCAGATAAGAGGCTCAATTCCACCTGTTTTGGCGAACCTGACAAACCTGCGTTTGTTAATGCTCAACGACAACGAAGTTTCTGGTGAAATACCAAGGCATATAGGTGAACTAGAGAATCTTGTGAACCTAAACTTGTCAAGCAATCGCTTGACTGGTCCTATCCCATGTGAAATAGGCCACCTAAAGCACTTGGTTAGGTTAGATCTATCTGACAATAACCTTTCTGGTCCAGTTTCCTTTAGTCCGGCTAACTCATCCGTGCAAAATCCTACCAATAACTTTCCATGTCAGTCCATTCCTGGAGCTACAGTGAAGTTAGAAAACCTAAACATACTAGCAATATCCCAAAACAAACTAGCAGGCCCCTTTCCCCAAGATATACTAAAATTAACGAACCTAGAGTACCTAGACCTTAGTCTAAACAACTTTTCAGGTTCTATCCCAAGCAATATAGATGACTTGCGCAAACTCGTAACCTTGAATATTTGGAGTAATCAACTTTCGGGATCAATTCCTCAAGAAATTGGGAATTTAGTGAAGCTGAAGGAGCTTGGCCTTTATAGAAACCAACTTGCAGGCTACATTCCAACTAGTATAGGAAACCTAACACAGCTAACTACTCTGTATCTTACGGCTAACAAGTTTTTTGGATGCATCCCACAAGAAATCAGAAATTTAGCAAACTTAGAGGGTTTGGGACTTGGACAAAACAAATTTATAGGTTCTGTTCCAAGAAGCTTGGGCAATCTGACAAAACTCTCATTCTTGTATCTTTGGGGAAACAACTTTTCTGGGCACATCCCTCGAGAACTATGTTACTTGGTGAACTTAGAAGACTTGGGGCTTAACGACAACAAACTGACGGGTTCCATTCCAAACAGCTTAGGGAATTTGACTAAACTCACTACCTTATATCTTTACGGGAACCAACTTTCTGGGCACATCCCTCAAGAACTAGGTTACTTGGTGAACTTAGAAGACTTAGAGCTTAATGACAACAAACTGACGGGTTCCATTCCAAACAGCTTAGGTAATTTGACTAAACTCACTACCTTATATCTTTACGGGAACCAACTTTCTGGGCACATTTCTCAAGAACTAGGTTACCTAGTGAACTTAAAAACCTTATCTCTTGGCAACAACACACTAACAGGTTCCATCCCAAACAGCTTAGGGAATCTGACAAAACTCTCAATCTTGTATCTTTGGGGAAACAACTTTTCTGGGCACATCCCTCAAGAACTAGGTTACTTGGTGAACTTAGAAAACTTGGGGCTTAATGACAACAAACTCACGGGTTCCATTCCAAACAGCTTAGTGAATTTGACTAAACTCACTACCTTATACCTTTACGGGAACCAACTTTCTGGGCACATTTCTCAAGAACTAGGTTACCTAGTGAACTTAAAAATCTTATCTCTTGGCAACAAGGCACTAACAGGTTTCATCCCAAACAGCTTAGGGAATCTGACAAAACTCTCAATCTTATATCTTTGGGGAAACAACTTTTCTGGGCACATCCCTCAAGAACTAGGTTACTTGGCGAACTTAGAATACTTGGGGCTTGACAACAACAAACTTATGGGTTCCATTCCAAACAGATTAGGAAATTTGACTAAACTCACCACCTTACACCTTATGAGTAACCAACTTTCTGGATCCATTCCTCGAGAAATTGGCAATTTAATGAATATTGTTATCTTGGAACTCAGTAGTAACAATCTCTCTGGTGCCTTGCCATCGGGTCTTTGTGCGGGAGGCCGGCTACAGAATCTCACTGCTAATGACAACAACTTGGTTGGACCCTTGCCAACAAGCTTGCTACGTTGCACAAGCCTAGTTAGAGTTCGTCTTGAACGTAATCAGCTCGAAGGAGATATCTCCGAGATGAGAGTTTATCCGAATCTTGTCTATATTGACATGAGCTCAAATAACCTATTTGGACAATTATCTAATCGCTGGGGTGAGTGCTACAAGCTTACCATGCTACGTACCTCAAACAACAGCATCACAGGAGTCATACCACCAAGTATAGGGCAATTATCTCAGTTGGAGATACTTGATGTTTCATCAAATAAAATTCATGGACAAATTCCACCGGAAATTGGCAATTTAACAGCACTGTTCAATTTGAGCCTTGGTAACAACTTGCTCCAGGGATGGATACCGCAACAAGTTGCGTCGCTAAAGAATTTGGAATATTTGGATTTATCATCAAACAACCTAAGTGGGCCGATACGAGGATCAATTGAGCATTGTTTGAAGCTTCACATACTAAAGTTAAGGCATAATCACTTCAATGGAAGCATTCCTATCGAACTAGGGCTATTGGTAAACCTACAAGAACTGTTGGATCTAAGTGACAATTCATTCGCTGGCGCCATACCAAGTCAGCTGAGTGGTTTGAGCATGCTCCAAGCTCTGAATCTTTCACACAATGCACTGAATGGCAGCATTCCACCATCATTTCAGAGCATGGCCAGCCTCTCATCCTTGGACGTGTCATACAACAAATTGGAAGGGCCAGTGCCACATAGTAGGCTCTTTGAAGAAGCTCCAATCGAATGGTTCGTACATAATAAGCAACTGTGTGGTGAAGTGAAAGGTTTGCCCTCTTGCGACATTACTCGAAGTGGTGGACAAGAAAAGAAGTACAAAGCTATTTTACAAGCTATAATACCTGCTATTGTATCTTTTGTGTTTATCACCGCACTAATAGCATGGCAATGTAAAAGGAAGAAATCCAACGCAGAAAGTGCAAATGAAGTGCAAGTGACACAGTTGTTCGCCATCTGGAACTTTGATGGAGGAGATGTGTACAAGCAAATCGTTGACGCCACAGAAAATTTCAGCGACACAAATTGCATTGGAACTGGAGGGAATGGATCTGTCTATAGAGCTCAACTACCAACAGGTGAAATATTTGCAGTAAAAAAGATCCATATGATGGAAGATGATGAGGAATTTCATCGTGAAATAGATGCTTTGATGCGTGTTCGGCATCGCAACATTGCTAAGTTCTTTGGCTACTGTTCTGCAACTCATGGCAGATTTCTGGTCTATGAATACATGGATAGAGGAAGCTTAGCAGCATGTTTAAAGATCAAGGAAACTGCAATTGAATTGGGTTGGACGAGAAGGTTAAATATTGCCAGGGATGTTGCTCATGCTCTGTCTTACATGCATCATGATTGCTTTGCGCCAATAGTCCATCGAGATATAACAAGCAAAAATGTTTTGCTCGATCTGGAATTCAGAGCTTGCATTTCCGATTTTGGTATAGCCAAAATACTAAATGCAGATGCATCAAACTGCACAAGGCTTGCTGGGACAAAAGGATATCTTGCCCCAGGTAAAATTTAATAAGTCGGTTACTTTAGTGTTGTTATCTATTTTTTTTTCATATTTTATTATATATGTTTTTTCTTCCACTATGAAATGTTCAGCATTCATCTTTCCAATCACTTTGAGAAGTACTAGTGTATCACATGCTGCACAAATAATGCCACAAATTCTCACTTTAATTAATTATAGTTGAAAACCAGCATATCCTAACTTTTATCCACTACACTATACCTGTCTCTAGTCTCTACAATCTATATTAATTAGCATTCATCAATACATGCATAGACAAAGGTTATCAAAATTAACTCATCAATATTGACATAGCAGAGCTTGCATACACAATAAAGGTGACGGAGAAGTGCGACGTCTATAGCTTTGGAGTCCTCGTGCTTGAGTTGTTTTTGGGACATCATCCAGGTGATTTCCTTTTGTCCCTCTCGTCCATGGGCAAGAAAAGTACATCAATGAAGGATTTGTTGGACACCCGGCTCCCACTTCCTGAAGCTGGAACTGCAAGTGGAATATTCAAAGTGATCATGGTTGCTGTTCAGTGCTTAGAACCTAACCCATCACGCCGTCCAACAATGCAACATGTAATCCATTTGTTCTCTAAAGCTGAAGGACTGGAAAATCTTGATTATCTACACACTGACATCGTAATCCCTACCTATTACTCGTGAATGTTCTTAGAACATTGTTGTTTCTTCCATTCCACCTTTTGATTAGAGATTGTAAATTTGCAATTCATCATTTGTATGATAGTTTTTTTTTCTTTACCTTCATACCCTGTACTATGTTGGTGCAACATGCCGTTATACTTTAAGCTGACCATTCATAGTTGGTTGGCACATCAGATTGGTTTGTAAGTGTGAGCCTCTGGTATCGGATTCGTTCCAAGCTAAGTGATTACGCTGAAAACACAATACTTAACTTGAGACGAAAACGATTCCAAGTGCCCAGATATGTGTCTCATGCTAGCTCCTACGGATCAGTGACTAACATACACATATCCCAGTACAACAATGCAATCACATGCGTACACAATCGTACAAGAGAATAGAATCAAATACAACATCATTTAAATAGAACCTTATAGTACAAGGTTGCATAAGAGGGGCCAATCGGCCAAATCTAATTAGCAAAAATAAATGACAGCGGAAGATAAACTTAAATACAAAAGGAAATAAACAAGTTGGCATGCCCACAATCCACAAGCAACCAACTGGAGTTAAAACCGCTGCTCCTGTCGTTCTCACCTAAACAAATGGATCATCCTGTTAAAGTACAAAGTTGTACTCGCGAGGCTTTCACAATAAAAATAAGGATGCATGTAAGTATCAAAGGAAGACTACTACACTAGTCAATTTTCGGCATAAAGCAAGTTTTTCATTTAAATAAATGATATATATTCAAATTGCCATTTATAAAATATTTTAGAAATGTTATATAACAGTAAGTACTCCAATTCATAATAAAAAAATCAGTAGATACTCCAATTATAACAACACATGAACTTCTCGTTCGTGACATATATCAATTCTCAAACATATCAACACACGAACTTCTCGTTCGTGACAACACAAAAAAATCATGAAAATTTTTATAGGGGTACCTCGGAAGTCCTAGTACTCAAATAAAACCTTAAACTCCATTGTTCAAGATTTATTTGCTTATTTTAATTTTAGACCTAGAATAGGTCTTAGATTTGAGTTTGAATTTTCTGGGGGTTGAAATGAGTTCCAAAAATTTGTTAAAAATTATATTAATTTATGATAAAAATTATATTATTTGAATAAATTATTTCCAGATGATTATCTTAAGTTTGTGTTCCTATTTTCTTTTGGAGCTAGAATTTGAAGTGTAGGTTTAATCTTTGATTTAGATTTTCTAAGTGCAATAAAATGTGCAAATGCTTCAAAAACAATATGCATGCTGATGAGATGCATACTAATTATCATTAATTAACTTGGGGATGTTACAAACCTCCCCCCTTACAAAAGATCTCGATCCCGAGATCTGGTAGGTCAGAAAAGGATAGGGGCAGAAAGACTTAGTCGCTTTGTTAAAATCTAATCTTCTTCCCAAAGACTAATCGACTCGATCTTCAACCAATACCACTACTATCCCAACTATTTCTGTTCGGCAACCTCCAATTGTTGTATATCTAATTAAAATACACTTATCATATTTAGTCTATAGTAAGCACACTCCAATCTGTCATTCCACAATTTATACATTAACCACCGAATTCGCTTACTTTGATGTAATCTTCCAAACAACCATAAATTCCTAGGTTTGGTTTTGTTTCCAAAAAGGACACTGACTTACTTCTAAATTTTAATAGTGCATAAGTGAGCACAAACATCTATTAATCCATTCTCACAGTATAAATCATGGTTTAATTCCAATCTCAATCACATTCTCTGGAACACTACTAACTCTAAGTGAAACCACCATATTGCTCACAAATTCCATTACACTTGCTTTATAAATTTTTATCATAGAGTGTCTCCAATATAACGCTCAATTCATGAACACTAAAGAACCATATTTCAATGCCTATAATCCTCCAATTGACATATATTATCAACCATCCATCAATTATTTGTTGTTCCCAACACTTGTTCTCACAACAATTTCAATTCCTAAACGAGGGTATATCTTTGCAATATCAAATTGCATCTTCAAGCAATGTCTCTATATTTCTGCTTCTCAATCCTTTTGTTAGCATGATCGATTCACTTGCCATAACCAATCCACCAAATACACTAATTAATCTCTTTAGGTCTAAACCACTCGTCCCTACTTTAGGATCTAATCAACCACCAAAATCAATACAATTAACCGAAGTTAAAAATATACCTCCTTTATCCTTAGTCAACTCCGACCTAGATATATCAAATCATCAAAAAGGTCATTCACCCAAGGTGAATTTGTAATCCGACTATAATCCAAATAATCTGAATCAACAATTTTGTCTAAATCAAGTTATCCACGATAATTATCTTAGTTCAATTCAACAATATTAACTCGATATCTTCCATAGTCTACTTATCCTCAAGCATTATCTAATTCCAATGGCTACATTTAATCATCCCTAATTAATCCAATTATATCATCCTTGGGACAACTTTCCCAAAAAGATAAATCTCCCATTCAATCCTCATAGTCATCCACTACTCGACTATTCAATCACCTAATCAGTCCTCATCTCTAAAAGTATTATGATCCGGTTATATACTCAAATACAACTTCACAAATCTCAAATTATAATCATAAGTATTCACCAAATTTTAAGTCTATCACACTAGACCAAAATCTGACTAACAATCGTATCGACAGGTTGACTAAAGCATATCAAAGATCTAAATCCCCAAGTGAATCCACAAAGTTATTAATTCAACCTACTACATGTGTTCTATGAGTTCTACCTACATATTTTTCCGATATAAATCCAACATCACCCGCAGGCAAGCTTACACCTCATTATAATAGTTCCATTTATACTCATATCGTAACCTCTGATGGTAACGTCTACCATATCCCACAATTTATCCCCCAAAGGTTAATATCTCAGGGTACAAGAATAAAATTAATTCTTCTAAGATCATATTCGGGGACTATGAGTAATAATCGAATTTCTCGATTATCAACATCACTTTGATCATGCAAGTCCACCAATATCAACTTAACATAGGGGATCTAATTAAAGATAAAATAGTGGTTATTCAATCATATCCTTCTCTTTATCAAATCCGATATTAATCTCTTAATTAGCATGCGACTTCCATTAAAGAGATGAGAGGGAAAAGCATAAGGTAAGGGAAACAACAGGGATAAGGTCTTTAATTCAATTTAGAGATTTTAAGCTCCAAAACACAAGAACCAACTCGAAACAAATGAAAAAGAAAGCACTAGGGACAACACACAATTTATTTTTAACATAAGGCTAGGTTTTTGCATGTTTACGAAATACAACGCCTGAAGGCAAACCGGCAAACACACCATACATAAATAGCAACTTCTTGGAACAAAAGAGAGCAATTAATCATATTGCAAAATCCAACGTCCACAAGCTAATGAATATAATTAGGGGGTATATAATATAAGAATAATCCCTAACTTAATCCTAATATCGCAGCAAGGCATCGTCTTCTTGTTCTTCAGTCATTGCTCTTCACCGATGACTACTTAACGTGTCTATTGTTGGAAAAGAGAGATGAGCAATGGAGAAAAATAATCATGCACAAATCAAAATAATAGTGAGGTAAGAAATAGATGCTAGGATGGGTAAGAAAGAAAGGAATTATATTACTGGCATTTTTCTAATTTTTTGCTAGTTTTGAAAATACTCTTTGCAACTCAAAATCCTAATAATGTCCATTGCTACGGCTTTAACCTACAGTCAGTATGGCTCTGATACCGACGCTGTGAGCCCCTGGGATCAGATCCGTTCCAAGCTAAGTGATTACGCTGAAAACACAATATTTAACTTGAGACGAAAATGATTCCGAGTGCCCAGATATGTCTCATATTAGCTCCCAAGGATCAGTGGCTAACATGTACATATCCTAGTACAACATTGCAATCACATCCATACACAATCGTACAAGAGAATAGAATCAAATACAACATCATTTAAAGAGAACATTTTAGTACAAGGTTGCATAAAAGGGACCGATCGGCCAAATCTAATTAGCACAAATAAATGGCAGCGGAAGATAAACTTAAATACAAAAGGGAATAACCGAGTTGGCATGCCCACAACCCACAAGCAACCAACTGGAGTTAAAGCCGTTGCTCCCATCGTTCTCACCTGAACAAATGGATCATCCTGTTAAAGTACAAAGTTGTACTCGCGAGGCTTTTACAATAAAAATAAGGATGCATGTAAGTATCAAAGGAAGACTACTACACTAGTCAATTTTTGGCATAAAGTAAGTTTTTTAATTTAAATAAACGATATAGATTCAAATTTCCATTTGTCAAATATTTTAGAAATGTTATATAACAGTAAGTACTCCAATTCATAATAAAAAAATCAGTAGATACTCCAATTATAACAACACATGAACTTCTCGTTCGTGACATATATCAATTCTCAAACATATCAACATACAAACTTCTCGTTCGTGACAGCATATAAAAATCTGAACAAACTAACACAATGTCTTAACATTTCCAACCATAACCCAAACCAATTTTTTCATAAGCTAATTGTGCATACTTTCCCACAAGTGATGTCCATAACCGAGGACACGGCTATTCGAATAGATTTAGTTCTCTGCAGAGTTGTACAACTTTACTCACACGATATGAATACCTTATACTGTCGCTATGCACTCTTCCGTAGGAGTGTGACTAAGATATCATAACGAGGCCTTTACAGTGTCATGTCCTAACTATCAAACCACCCGAGGAACAGAACCCCATGGGAGACTAAAAAATCTACTAACCACAGGTGAAACCTCGTTGTGTAAGTAAGTCCCTTTCAAACAAGAGACCCTTAAGAGCAAGTAAGGTGAAACTTAACATACCCCAACTGGATTGACAAGAGAAACAATTAAATAATAATAATTACAATTGTCAACCTAATTGTGTTTTGATAGCTAATACACAACAAATTAGTTAGCCAAGCCTTCGCCATTATCCCGGCGTATGGTTGCACGTAAGACTTGGTTCATCACACCACAGACCGTTCCTCATATACCCAGACGAGGCTACATGAATCCGTGACCACCCCTTCATCACCCTATCACTCGTCCAAGTCCAACACACACAACAAAAACTTCCAAACAAGTCACAATAACCAGATTCGAAGACCCGGATACAATCCTCAATATCAATATAATTCAATCCATATAATCCTCAATTTCATCAAGATTCAATTCAATCCACCGACCGATGGACTAGCTCCATCAACCGCTTTCGGCTACAACTACTAGCATGGATAAGCCTCGTTCTATAAAGGAATAAGTCCATATTACACCCCTGAACTTCGGTGAGTCCAAAATACCCCTCAACTCCAAAACCATTTGGTTTACACCCTCGAACTCCCAATACCAGTCACTCAACCCCCTCGTGCTGAAACCACCCGGTTTTGGATGACATGGCATCACTAATATTTTGATTTTCTTGATTTTCAAATTTCCAGAGGACATATCTTCTTCGTTCAAACTCCGATTTGAGCGATTTAAATTTCTAAATTCCTTGTATTGCTGTTAGTATTTATTTGGTAATTTTTTGGGATTTTATTTGGAGTTATTTTATTTATTTGGCTTTGTTCGCTATAACTGCCAAAAGAGAAGTGAGCTCAGAGAGAGGGGTGGGGGGGTAACACTCGAGCACGGACGGGAAAGAATGCGGCGCTAGCAGGTGATGCCCTACGATAGGTTGGATTGGGCGGTGTGGTCACGGTGTACACGGAGCGGGGCAATATGCGACCAGCACGTGGCAGGCGTGCTCTGAACATCGTCTGCCCGAGGTTGAAGATGCCCTGTCACGCGGTGGGGCCCACTGTCGGCGACACAAGTGAACGGGCGCGGGCGAGATGGTTGGGCCGAGTCAAGGTGAGGTGCGGTTAGTTGGGTTGGGGTCCGGTCGGTTATGTGTGGACCGACCGATTGAGATTTGACTGCCCAGATCGCGCGTTCGGTTGGACAGTCCGAATGTCCCAACTAATCCAGACGGTCCGATTGAGATCACACGACCAACGCGTTAGACGCGACTCTAGTGGGTTGGGTTGAACCTTTTGGAACGTGGCTCGGTCGGTTGGCTAGGGTTTGACTGAGTTTGCTTTCAAATGTTTCTAGTTTGACCGAGGCTTTATAAATAGAAATAAAATCCTAAAAAATATGAAAATTTTATAGGGGTTCCTAGGAAGTCCTAGTACTCAAATAAAATCTTAAACTCTATTGTTCAAGATTTATTTGCTTATTTTAATTTCAGACCTAGAATAGGTCTTAGATTTGAGTTTGAATTTTCTAGGGGTTGAAATGAGTTCCAAAAATTTGTTAAAAATTATATTAATTCATGATAAATATTATATTATTTGAATAAATTATCTCCGGATGATTATCATATTGTGTTCCTATTTTCTTTTGGATCTAGAATTTGAAGTGTAGGTTTAATCTTTGATTTAGATTTTCCAAGTGCAATAAAATATACAAATGCTTCAAAAACAATATGCATGCTGATGAGATGCATACTAATTATCATTAATTAATTTAGGGATGCTACAGTAAGCAATGAGAGAAACCTTTGTTATTAATTACTTCAAAATATTTCATTTGCATCCTCTGTGGTATGAAGTGATAGCTCAATCAACTGGTGATTTTGTATGCGTGAATAACATTGACATCATCTCTTTCGGGTCTTCACTTGTAGCCATTCAACTGGGACTGCAGCAAAATCCATTGGTCGTTTTTCAACAAGAATATGCATGCTAGTTCTAAGCTTATTTTTCTTTGGCACATTCTGCCAAAGCCACCTAGCTTATTTTCTTGGCACATTCTGCAAGGATCTAAATATCTTGAATTGCAGGCCAACAACTAACATTTGTTGGTTCCCAAATACAATAATTTTTCTTCTCTACTGGCCTTTTTTCCCCAATAAACCACTATTTTAATCGTCCTAATAACCCGCTTGAATGGTCATGTGACACAGTGATAATACAATTAGCCCAATTCAACCATGTTAAGAAACCACTTTCAGCACAAAAGAATTTTGGGGCGATCATCCAACCATAGCGCATAAAAAAGCAATTGCTTCACGAGAGATGTATCGGATGCAAAGGAATACATCAGCGTACCACATTGTCAACATCAAGCGGCTAAATCCGCCTCGGCATCTCGGAACGGCTCCTCCAGTACCCAGTCGCCCAGTCCCTTTCGATCTTTCGGAGGAGCGAGCGCAATCATCCAACAACGGCGCATAAACAAAATTGCCCAGTCCCCTTCGATCTTTCGCAGGAGCGAGCGCAGTCATCCAACCACAGCGCATAAACAAAAAGCAATTGCTTCATTGTAACATCCTAAAAATGCTAAAATATAAAAATATGGGATTTTTAAAACTTTTTTATGTTATCTATTATCGTTCAGCTTACCTGCATTTTCAGAGTTATTTGAGCTGCATTTCTTTTACCGACACAAGTGAAGTAAAATAGAAAACCCTAATTACTAAAATCCTAATTATAGAGACCCTAAATACGAGAACCCTAGAAACATAAAATGCAAAAGTAAAATGAACTTAAGGTGTTTCCCTTTATAATATTGCACAGAATATAAACCCTAAAATCGGAATCGGTTTAAAACCTAATTCTCTGAATGATAAAAAAGCCTAGTTATAATTCTTTAGAAAATATCGGATTTCATGTCGCATGAGAATTGCGTAAGAAATTCCTAAAACAAATAACAGCACTTTTAGCAAGCCTAAAAAATTTGTTTTCCTCTCCCAAAGTTTTTCCTAATATTTTCTTTTCTCTCTTCTCTTTTCATCAGCTAAACACTTTGGATCCAACATGCATGATCGGACCCAACTCAGTGTGTTGTCTTCTTCGTCGCGCCGTTGCATTCTCTCTCTCCGGCGACAAGCGGCGGCAATCACGCCATGTCTCGGCCATGCAAGGCACCCGGTGGCTCGCTGTCACTCACCGTCGATCGGTCGTCTCTCACACTGTTTGCGCCAACTCAGTCATTTCCCTCGCGAGAACAGCAGAGTCTGCCGGAAGCTCCGCGGTGCATTACGTTCTCCGCACCCTCGGCTATGAGAAGCCTCTCGGACCTCCGGAGCCTTCCCTCCACACCATTCCCCTCCCTTCCATTCCTCTTCTCCACCAAGAACTAGGTGAAGCACCCGAGCCGGCGCGAGCCGCCCGCCGGCGCGCCACCATTGCCGCCCATTGCTCCGGTGAGCTCGGCCCGGCCAAACCGTCATGCGCGTCCACCACCTGTAATATCCGAGTGCGATTAGAGAGAAGTTAATCGGGAAAATGGTTTTAGTGTAATTTCAGTTTTTAGGGGATTTAAGAGTTGGGCCTCCGGCAGGGTGTTTCTTTGTTTGGGCGGCCAACAACCAAGGCAGGAGTCACCATGGGCCTAAAGCCCATGCGCCCCACCCCTTCAAACCCTAGTTTTGTGACCCCCTTCTTCCTTTTCCCCATTTGCTCCTCATTCCAAGCCGCCTCCCTTGCTGCATTCTGGTGGCGCCTCCCTGCTGACACCTCTTGGTGGCGCCTCCCTTCTTGCTCTGGTGGCGCCTCCCTGCGACTCCTCTTGGTGGCGCCTCCATTCTTGCTCCTCCCGGTCGGGCTCTACCTCCTAGCGACCCTCTCCTCCCTCCTTCTTGGTAGAGGTAGCCACTCACATCCTGCTTGTTGTTGAAGTTTAGCCTGGTAGAGGTTGGTTTGGGTTCGTCATTAGTCTTTGTGTTTAGAATCGATTGTTGTCCTCTGTTGGACTTTGTTTTCGTTTAGATCAAGGCGATTTAGGACTTGTGATATCTTTGAAAGTTGTATATTATGTCGTTAGGTTTCAATAGCCTCCAAGTTCACGAGAATCCGAGTTGTGGTTGGAAAGTTCTGACCTTTTGTTTCTGCTGTCGAACCCGATTTATTCTCGTGATGCGTTTTTTCATTCTTGATGTACGTTTGGTGGGGACGAATCTGTCTTCGGTTCATTTGCTGTTAGTATACTTCCTTGGCTGTTTTAGATTATCTCCCAACTAGGTTTTGTAGATATATTTGTTAAGTTTCTCTAGGAACTGGTTCACCTCATTCAGAGTCCCGAGTTAATAGATATAGTCTTTTCCGTGCCGCTGTCGATTCACTTATGTGTTGGCGTTGTCGATTTTAGACTAAGTCTATTAGTTAACTCTTGGGTGCTCGAATGCGTTGTAAAACGTTAATGGGCGGCCTGTCGAGATGTTGTTCTTATTTCGAATGTATCTTGTGTAGGCGGAGGCTTGAGTTTAGGAGCACGCCGTTGACTCCTAACGCCAGCGTCGCGGAAGGCAAGTACTTTCATGAACATATGTTTGGGTGTATGTTGCATACTTGATGACTTGATTGTGTAACTCCGATTATCCACAAGAGTGTGCAATTTTTAGTGTTCCATGCTTATGAGTTTAAATCCATGACTACATATGCGAAGTCTTTCATATTTCATAATTGGTTCATATATCCTATTTCGTGTGCCATCCACGGGAGTGGAATATAAGACCCATCAATTCCAGTATGGGCACGTAAAACCCACCAGTCCAATGTGGGCAGTTTGGACACCCGTATGAATTGTTCTTCATACGGGATTGGGATCCCCGTATTTTGGTTAAATCACGGGCTTAGGTTCACACCGGCGGGTGTGTCATGGCTATCACGTATAAGCATTGTGTGCAGTCCATTCTTTTAATTAAATCCATACCTTCCATTATTCCATTTATAATCCTTCAGTATATGTTTCGTTTCCTTTGTTAATGAGCACTCAATTGAAATTATGGTGTGTTTAATTAGGATATTGTGCTTGCTGAGTCCCGGACTCATTCTTGTTGTTTGTTGTTTATTTTAGGTGATCCTTGATGCTGGACGAATGGGAGGGAGTTAGACACGCACTCATCATACGTTTCACCACATTGCAGATCAACTTTATGATTTAGTCTCAACCGTTCTTTCATTATTGAAGTAATGTAATAAATAACTCTAAATGGAGAAGGAAGGATACCTTCTCCGTGTTTGTCGTTCAATCTTATTACTTGTGAACCTTCATTATTGATGAACAATAAACAAAAATAGGTTAATTGGTGAAGGAAGGATACCTTCACCTCATCATGTTGATTTGATATTGCCATTAGATGTTCTTCTCATTCAAGATATTTCTGTCTTGTGGTGTATTGCTAGTCTTGTAGGTGACATCTTGTTTTTCCAATAACCGAGGTGTTCTGATTGGTATCAGTGGGCTTGAGTCCGTATTTTATTTGAGAAAAAATTATTAAAATTGACACACTGTACCTGATGGGGTGGGGTTGGGGATTACATTGTACGCATTATTTTGTTTTGTGATTTGTCTCTTTGACCAATCTATATGTTGTCTTGTACTCACTTTCTACCGTTAAGTGATTGTTGTCTTTCTTCTATCTTTGGTGCTTTTAGATGGCAAGTAGTGTGCCGTGGCCGTGGAGCAGGCGGGGTCGTGGTCGACCGGCCGTGTGTGGTGGTGATCGTGGGAGTAGTCGGTTACAGCTGCGTCTTCGCTTTGAAGTGCTGGTGCGGCCGGCGGAGGTGCCTCGGCTTCTCATCGGCGCGAAGGCCGGGCGCGTCGGCTATTCTTGTTCGAAATCTTGAGAGGAGAGCGAGCAAGCTGCGTCGGCAATTGCGGCAGCCCCTCCGTGGCGCTGCACGGGATGCGGGGCTGGTTATCGCATTTGTTCCGCGGGGCTAGGTCGATCTCCGCAAGTGGATGTCGCCGCTTGGACACTTCGATGGGCGGTACTCGAGTTCGAGCAGCGGCGGCTGCGGTATATGGAAGCGGCGATTGAGCGTTAGAGATGTCTTGATCGAAAGCGCGGTTCGTGGCTTTTCAACTGTAGGGCCAATCTGACATCTGGTGGGAAGGGGTTTTACGACTAGGACTCGGCTCGGGACTTGTCACAGGAGGTTTTGTGGAGCATTTCAGGTCTAAGTATTATTGAAATCCTTCCTTGAGAGGATGGAGCAATCTTTCTGACATTCGTTTAAGGGAAAATGTCGGTGTCAGTCTGAGGCTGGATTCAGCGATGCAGTGCGCTTTGTGCCAACGGTGGCTAATGATGATCGGAAAAGGCCAAGAGGTTCGCGAGGCCTTGTCGGGAATACCGCCACGTTACGAGGCGACTAGCTTGCGTGACTTGACTCGGTGGTCGGCGAGCGGAGGAATGGAGTTGGAGAGATCTTTCTTGCGACGAGCTACGGTGGCTCTACCCTACTAGTGGTTACGGTGGTGGCGAGCGGAGTTTTGGTGGGAGGTGGGTCTTCACGACGACCGCTCCCAAAGGTTCGAGTCATCACTCCCATCCTGGTCGCGAGCGAGTCCTCTTCCTCGGCGCCACGTGCTTCGTCATCCACACCACGATTGCGCCACTGCTCCGGTCAAGGTATGAAATGTTTGGTGTGGTGAGGGGCACCGGGCCTCAGTGTTCTTCGAGAGGACACATGCGTCGGTGTGGTCGGAAGGCCACAAGTATGCGTATGCAAGCAAAACCGCGAGCATTATAAAGTGGGAGTCGATTCGGCATCGTCTTCATCGGTGCTCCTCGGGGTTGATTCGGACCTAGCTGCATTGTTCTGCTCCTGCGCGATTTTCTTGAGGTGGGTGCCTCCGCGGCGTTACTCCTGCTCCTCTGCGGGTTTCTCGGCACCTGTTAAAATGCTGCACCGTCGTTAAGCTTCACTGCTGCGGTTCTGTTCACCCCGTAGAGTGTTGGCGCCTCTTACGCTCAGACACCCGGGAGTCTCGCCATGCCTACCCTGCGACTTTGGGCCGTCTGGCGTGGTAGCGGTACATTGCTGAGTCGACTCGCATGAGGCTTTAGTTCTTTTGATTACAGTGCTACCTATTCTTTTGTGTCTCTGGAATTCGCTAGAAGGGTGGGTTTGAGGTTGCGGCGTATTTACGAGTCGATGGTGGTCAGTTCTCGGGGTCTTATTTCGGCTCTCTGCTTGTCAGGGTTGCTCTATCACTATTGATGGCGAGAATTTCCTTGCTAACCTTATGGTAATCAATTGTCACCGTTCGATGTTATTAGGCATGGATTGGTTATGCAACTACCGTGCTAAGATTTGTTGTTTACGGAAGACCGTGACTTTGCAAGCCCCATCAGGGAAGAAGCGGTGTTTCGAGGCGATGCCGTCGATTCCTTATTCACGTTGGCTGATCTGTTTCCTAGACTTGGGCCTCAAACATTGGGATTCTTTGGTCTCTCGTGAAAAGTGATTCCATACGCACATTGAAGAGATTCCGGTGGTAAGAGATTTTCTGATGTCTTTCTGGGAGCTTCTGGGATGCCTCGGTGCGGAAAGTAGAGTTTGGATTGATCTTATTCGAGAACTTCGACCTATTTCAATGTCTCGATATCGTTTGGCTCGACCTTTCCAAGAAGAGTTGAAGAAGCAATTGGACGATTTGTTGTCTAAGAATATGATTCGGCGTAGTGTTTCACCTTGGGGAGCTCCTGTCTTATTCACCAAAAAGAAGGATGGTAGTTGGCGTATGTGTGTGGATTATCGGGCTCTTAATCAGGCTACTGTGAAAAATAAATATCCTTTGCCCCGCATTGAGGATCTCTTTGATCAGTTGAAGGGAGCTAAAATATTTTCCAAGATTGACCTTCAGTCGGGTTATAATCAAATTCGAGTTCGGGAGGAAGATATCGAGAAGACGGCTTTCTCTACGAGTATGGCCATTATGAGTATAAGGTTATGTCTTTTGGACTAACAAATGCTCTGCGATTTTCATGGAAGCCATGAGCGATTATCTTGCATCGATACCTTGATGATTTCGTTGTAGTATTCATAGACGATATCTTGATATATTCCAAGGCGAAGAGGATCATGCTCGACATCGAGGTTGGTTCTTGAGACTTTAAGGGAAATCAATTTTATGCCAAGTGAAGAAGTGTGAATTCTGGATTTACGAGGTTGGGTTTTGGGCCATGTAATCAACCAAGAGGGCATTTGGTTGATCTAGCAAGGTTTCCACGTGGTAGAATGGAAAGGCCAACCAATGTCAAGGAAGTGAGGAGTTTCTTGGGCTTAGGCGCTGTGCTCGGCGCCGTGGAGGTTTCTCAACCATTGCATGACCGATGTCTCGGTTGACCAGAAGAACATCAAATTTGGTGGGCGGATGTGTGTGACGCAGTTTACGTACTTTGAAAGATAAGTTGGTGACCGCACCAATTCTTGCCCTTCCGGAGCTGGAAGCGTTTCACCATATTTTGGATGCATCTAGAGTTGGTCTTGGTTGTGTGCTTATGCGAGGATGGCAAGGTGATTGCCTATGCATCGAGACAGTTGAAGAAGCACGGCGAAATTATCCTCGCATGACTTAGAGTGGCTGCGATGGTTCTTGCTTTGAAGATCGGCGTCATTACGTATGGCGAATCTTGTGATATATTCACGATCACAAGAGTTTGAAATACATTTTCACTCAAAAGATTTGAATTTAAAGCGAGAGATGGCTAGAGTTAATAAAGGATTATGATCTCACCATCCGGTATCACGGGCAAGGCGACGTTGTAGCGAGATGCCACGAGTCATGGCGACACCTCCTACTCTCGGTTGTCTCATTGCTGATTTTGGCGCATGGATATCTCTTTTTGTTTTGCGGGTATCGTCGATCGAGATTCGTTTGCTCCTTGAGTCGACCATTCGGATCAGTGCGGGAGGCACGGCAGGCTTGATCGGATGCTCAGCCCAGTGAGGAGCGTTTTGATGAGGGCAAGCAAGGCCAATTCGGTATAGATGATTACAGTGCGTTGAGATTTAAGGGCCGCCTCATTTTACCACAGGAGGCTCGAGTCAGATGAGATTCGAGGAGGCACATCGTACTCCATATCCGTACATCTGGGAGACCAAGATGTACAAGGATTTGAAGAAGAGCTTTTGGTGGAAAAGGATGAAGGTCGACATTGCTCGGTATGTCATGACTTGTGGAGTTTGTCGTGGTCAAGGTGAACATAGCGACCAGCGGGTTTGTTACAACCTTTGGAGGTTCGGTTTGGCCATGGGATGACATCTCTATGGATTTCGTAGTTGGTTTACCTGCGCGCGCGAGGAAAAGATGCGGTTTGGGTCATAGTGGATCGATTGATGAAGTCGGCACATTTTATCCCTATTCGAGCGACCAACTCGGCTAGTGATTTGGCTCCTCTCTGTGTGCGAGAGGTAGTGCGGTTGCGCAGTGCAGAAGACTATTATTTCAGATCGAGATGCTAAGTTCGTCTCAAGTTAGGAGAGCTTGCGAGTGCTTTGGGCTGCAACCGTCTTAGCACCGCTTTTCATCCCCAAACAAATGGTCGGTCGAGCGCACAATTCGGACACTTGAGGATATGCTCGGGTGTTGTGTTATGTCGTGGAAGGAAATTGGGAAGACCATCTAGCTTTGGCGAGTTTGCTTCAATATGATTATCACTCTAGCGTTGAGCTGCACCATTTGAAGTTCTTTACGTGCGAAAATGCAGATCCCTTTGTCTTTGGGATGCGGTTGGAGAGCGGGCGGTTTGGGTCCCGATTGGGTTAAGCAAACCGTGGCTAGAGTGGCGAAGTTAGAAGGAACTTGTTAGCTGCTCGGCCGAAGCGGAAGAGCTATGCGGATGTCGAAGGCGAGAGTTGGAGTTCAAAGTAGGGATGAGGTTCTATTGAAAGTATCGCCTACTAAAGGCGTAGTTCGTTTTGGTACAAAGGGAAGCTTAGCCGAGGTACATTGGACCCTTTCCAATTGTGGCAGTCGGTAGTTTGGCTTATCGTTTGGATCTTCACGAATCCATGGCGGAGTCCACAATGTATTTCATGTGTCCATGTTGAGGAAGTTCTTAAGGGATCGGAACATGCAATTCCATTGGGCAGTTGAGAATTGAGCAAGACCTCACTTTTGAGTCCCGACCGGTGAAAATTCTAGAAGAATCGGGCGGGTTACGAGAAACAAGACAACGAAATATATCAAGATTCTTTGGTCCCATCGATCGAAAGGGAGGCCACTTGGGGCTGGAGTCTCGCATGCGCGAGCTTTATCGAACTTGTTCACGCGGTGTGTAATCTCTGTTGTTAAGTTCTATTCGCGATTTACTTTCGTGTAGATCGGCGTTTAGATCGGTCGAATCTGTTAAGGGTAGAATGTAATATCCCGTGCCGATTAGAGAGAAGTTAATCGGGGAAAATGGTTTTAGTGTAATTTCAGTTTTTAGGGGATTTAGAGTTGGGCCTCGGCCAGGGTGTTTTTTGTTTGGGCCGGCCAACAACCAAGAGGGGAGTCACCATGGGCCTAAAGCCCATGCGCCCCCACCCCTTCAAACCCTAGTTTTGGCAGCCCCCTTCTTCCTTTTCCCCCTGGCTGCTCCCCTCATTCCAAGCCACCTCCCTTGCTGTTCCTGGTGGCGCCTCCCCTGCAGCACCTCTTGGTGGCGCCTCCCTTGCTGCTCCTGGTGGCGCCTCCCCTGCAGCTCCTCTTGGTGGCACCTCCATTACTGCTCCTCCCGGTGCAGGCTCTACCTCCTAGCAGCCCTCTCCTCCCTCCTTCTTGGTAGAGGTAGTCACTCACATCCCTGCTGTTGTTGAAGTTTCGCCCCTGGTAGAGGTTGGTTTGGGTTAAATCGTTAGTCTTTGTGTTTAGAATCTGATTGCTGTCCTCTGTTGGACTTTGTTTTTCGTTTAGATCAAGGCCGATTTAGGACTTGTGATATCTTTGAAAGTTGTAGATTATGTCGTTAGGTTTCAATAGCCTCCAAGTTCACCAGAATCCGAGTTGTGGTTGGAAAGTTACAGCCTTTTGTTTACTGCTGTCCAGAACCCCGATTTATTCTCAGCAGTAACTTTGCGTAGCAATTTGAGTGTTGTTAAGGTCCGAATCAGGAATCCTCCCTATTATGAAAGTTGTAGATTATTATCTTAGCTTTCAATATCCGCCAAGAACACTTAATTCCGATTTGTGAATCAAAAGTTATGTTAGTTTCAATCTTGCTGCCCAGTTTTCTGACGGGATTATTCCGTTGGTTTGTCTTTTGAAATATGTTTATGTTAGAGACAAATTCAGGGTTTTCACCCAACTAAATTGTTTTAGCAAATCTTGTGACCTTTCCAGAATTCCAAAGAATGTCCCAATTGGAGTTATAGATCAAGAGTTACGTTTTTCATTCTGATGTGCGTTTGATGGGATGAGAATCATCTTCGAGTTCAGTGCTGTTAGTATACTTCCTTGGCTGTTTTAGATTATCTCCCCAACTAGGTTTTCGTAGATATATTTGTTAAATTTCTCTAGGAACTAGGTTCACCTCATTCGAGTCCCGAGTTAATAGATATAGTCTTTTCCGTGCATTGTCAGATTCACTTATGTGTTGGTGTTGTCGGTTTTAGACTAAGTCTATTAGTTAACTCTTGGGTGCTCGAATGCGTTGTAGAACGTTAATGGGCGGCCCTATCAGATGTTGTTCTTATTTCGAATGTATACTGTGTAGGCGGAGAGACTTCAGGTTTAGGAGCACCGCCGTTGACTCCTAACGCTTCGCGTCGCGGATGGCAAGTACTTTCATGAACATATGTTTGGGTGTATGTTGCATACTTGATGACTTGATTGTGTAACTCCGATTATCCACAAGAGTGTGCAATTTTTTTAGTGTTCCATGCTTATGAGTTTAAATCCATGACTACATATGCGAAGTCTTTCATATTTCATAATTCAGTTCATATATTCTATTTCGTGTGCCATCCACGGGAGTGGAATATAAGACCCATCAATTCCAGTATGGGCACGTAAGACCCACCAGTCCAATGTGGGCAGTTTGGACACCGTATGAATTGTTCTTCATACGGGATTGGGATCCGTATTTTGGTTAAATACGGGCTTAGGTCACACCGGCGGGTGTGTCACTTAGCTATACGCGTATAAGCATTGTGTGCGATCCATTCTTTTAATTAAATCCATACCTTCCATTATTCCATTTATAATCCTTCAGTATATGTTTCGTTTCCTTTGTTAATGAGCACTCAATTGAAATTGTGGTGTGTTTAATTAGGATATTGTGCTTGCTGAGTCCCGGACTCATTCTTGTTGTTTGTTGTTTATTTTAGGTGATCCTTGATGCTGGACGAATGGGAGGGAGTTAGACACGCACTCATCATACGTTTCATCACATTGCAGATCAACTTTATGATTTAGTCTCAACTGTTCTTTCATTATTGAAGTAATGTAATAAATAACTCTAAATGGAGAAGGAAGGATACCTTCTCCGTGTTTGTCGTTCAATCTTATTACTTGTGAACCTTCATTATTGATGAACAATAAACAAAAATAGGTTAATTGGTGAAGGAAGGATACCTTCACCTCATCATGTTGATTTGATATTGCCATTAGATGTTCTTCTCATTCAAGATATTTCTGTCTTGTGGTGTATTGCTAGTCTTGTAGGTGACATCTTGGTTTTCCAATAACCAGGGTGTTACAACCCCACCATCAAAACGCCTAAAGAAATTTCGCTCCTCTCTCACTGAGCCGCGGAATCCCACCTTCCCGTCACGGCCAAAACCGCCATTTTCGCGCCGATTTCAACGGGTGAGTCTCTCTTGATTCTACCCCGTGGGCACCTCCACACCACCCTTATCCTCCCGGCTCCCCTCACGTGCGGTGCCTCCACGGCGAGCTCTCTCACGCCGCCGGCTCCCGGCGCCCGGCCGCTCCGGCCCTCCTCGATCTCAGAGCGACCACCCAGTGAGTTCCTCTAGCCTATCTCTTGCTGTGCTCGCCCTAGTTCCCCTCCTCCCTCACTCGTACACATGCGCCTTTCCCTCCATGGCGAGCCATGGTGGAATTTTTGAAATAATATATTTTTAAAACAAATTACAAAACTAGGTTATCATCTAAAAAAATTACAAAAGTAGGCTCCTGTGCTTGTTCATCGCGACAGTTCCTCATGATTGAGTGCGGCAGGAACCCTATCTGTGAGGCGAGTTCTGTGCTTGATTGAGCAAGGCGAGAATCTATA